>CAXKVR010000916.1:0-19093 GCA_964058845.1 Carex sylvatica
CTCGGTTTGTAAACCTACCTCAAATACTAGTCTGGTTGAAAGATCAAATTGGACACAGTACCTTATAGATGAGGCCTCATCTAGTGGTCAAACCAAATAATAATCAATCAATTTCAGAAAAGCAATTACAATAATACTCAAGCAAGGAAACATAATAATCAACACATAATCAAATAACTAGCAAGTAAAAAAAAGTATTCGACTACATCATAACCCTAAAACTAAAAATCTACTCGAACATCATTATAGAAACAGTAAAACAAGAGTAAGAAAGACAATTTATGACAAAATCCGAAAATACAAAGAAGAATTGTCGAAAATCTTGTGTTTTCCTCCTCTTTACTTTGTCTCCAAGTCAGCCGCCAAGAATGAGTCTAGGGTTAACTCCTGTATGCTATGGTACCTCTCATGGAGTAGGGAATCTCGCTTTTATGGTCTCTAGCTAACTTTCCTTTCTTCAGGCTTCTTTTCAAAATTTTAGATTTTCTGTCATATTTCGTCTGACACGACCCGTATCAAAATTAACACGGACCGTACAGAATTTTTGAAAATGTCCCTGTCTTTTTCTCAGATTGTAGATCTTCTCACAAGCTTTCCGAAAAGTGGTCATACACTCAAAACGGAGCTACGAGTCAAAATCTATGACTGTTTTAAGTTCGGATGCTAAAATTTCAGCATTATTCTGGTCGGGATGAGCCTGATACGACCCGGACAAGATGTTGTACGGTCCGTGTCAGAACTTCTCAAATCCAAATATCTCCTCGATTTCACCCGATTCCTGCAAATTAAGAACAAACTTGCAGTAGTACTATATGCAAGGCTAATCATAAATTATATGTTATGTATGTGTATGTGTATGTTTATTTATCTGCTATGTGACTGATGCTTGATATTTATATTATTATGCTTCCGCTGCTGTTTTAACTATTATTTATGATTAGCCTTGCATGCTTAATGATTAATTAAGCACGAGGCGAGTTTGATCACACCTTAAATTCTGTATTCCTGGTTTGGGGTGTGATAGTCATCTACCGTGATCAAGTGTAACTACCGTTACACTCCAAACCACTCCGATTGACCTACCGCTGTGATGGTCTCCTGTATCGTTACAACGATCAGCACTACTTACTTCCTTTTTATCAGCTCTTTATAAATAGAAGCTATACCAAGGTTTAGAGTATCACTCTAGCCGCCTCCAACTTCAATATTTAATATTTACAGATCTAGAGAAAGCCGTTGTTGCTTGTGCACTACAATTTCAATATACACAATCAATTTCAAGCTTATTCAATCAATTAACCAACTCCTAGAGTGATCCTGCGTGATCGAATTATTTACTACTTCGAGCTTTGTGCTCACCTTGCAATCCTTGTAGTCTTTGCGACTCGGATTGTGTTGTTAGGACCGTGTGACTTCCCAGAAGAATTGTAAGGGATCACCGGTTCCACCTTGTACTCCTTTCTCATTAGGTAAAGAAAGGTGCGCCATCTAGAACGTTGCGAGCCCCGGAGACGTAGACGTTAGTGTCGAACTCCGTAAACAACTCTCGTGTCAAGTGTCTCTAAACTCTACTATCTACTTTATTTACTTTACATTTAATTTAGGACAAAGTTATGCTAGTTTCCGCCAAGAATAACTTATAGACACGTTAGAAAATTATCACTTAGACCAAAAATATAAAAATGCCTATTCACCTCCCCTCTAGGTTCCTTTGGGACCAACAAGTGATATCAGAACAGGAAAATCAAATTAAGATACACTTAATTTGATTATTATATTAGATCCTAGATATGGCACTACGTACACCAAAGTTTGTTAGAGAACCTCCCATGTTAACTAATGCTATCAAAAAATTTAGTTATTGAAAAATGGTTATGACCAACTATATGAAATTGATTGAAGTATGGGAAGCTGTAGAAAATGCTTTCACACCGGTCTATGACTCTACTACCAACATAATTACCACCGAATCCAAACTTACCGAAAAAGTAGATGTTATTGCCATGAATGCTATCATGGGTGAAGTACATGAATAATTATGGATTGTGTTCTCAAATGCTAAAAATGCAAAAGAGATGTGAGATTATCTTATAACCAAATATGAGGGTAATAATCAAATAAAGTGAACTAAATTAGCCGGTCTAGAAACAAAATTTGAAACATTATGTGTAGAAAGTGGTGAAACTGTAGAAGATACATATAACAGACTTTTACAAATACAACATGAATTCGTAGAACTTGATCAACCTCTTTCTAAAAATAAGAATGTAGAAAAATTGTTAAGAGTTATGCTTAGGAAACTCGGATGGGAATCAATGATAAGTGCGCTAGAGGTATTGTACCTCCCATTTTCACCAAGATGCACCCAAAAACAGTTGAGGCAACGCTGCAACAAAGCATCTAGTTATTCAATAATAATCAGTAAATATTTTGTACACATACACATAGGGATTCCCTATAGTAAATATTAAGATGTGCGTTAGGATTACATACTGGTCCGAGATATAACCAATCATACTATAAATCATACCTTTGATATCTACTATGTGATGTAACCATGAAATAATATTTCATACATTTACTGTAAATAGTCCATTCGGAACCGTACTTGAATCCCCTTCCCTATGAAAAGTGAAACACCGAACATTTTTTGTCAACAAACTACATGTTCGAAATGTTAAACCATTATGAGTAATCTACAATTATAAATATATATTGCTAATTTAAATAATTAAACAAATAATTACCATTTTTTTATTTTCTCTTTTGTTTGAGATGAGTGAGTACTGAGTACTTATGAGTGGGAGCTGAGTTTTTTAAAAATAACAATTTTTATAATTAATTTATTAAAAATAATCACGGCTCAACGAGATTTTTAAAAATACCCACCCCGTATATAAATTCGACGGTCCGAGATTTTTTTATTCCGCCCCGTGGATAAAATAGACGGACCCGATTTATTGCCCCACCCCGTGGAAAAAATACAAGGGCAAAATTAATCTTTGGGTCTGTGGAAAAAATCCACTGCCCGGGGTCTATATATAGACTATGACTGTGGTTTCTCTCTCCTCACAATTCATTTTATCAAAATCCAACTCTCTCTCCTCCCATTCGAATTTTCACCAAAATTTCTCCTCTTCACCAAATTTGCAAGTAAGTCCCTCTATTTTTTTAAAATTTTATTTGTAGTGTAAAAATAGTAGTAGATTAGTCTAATTATGTGTAGAATGTACCAAAATTAGTATAATGTAGTTCAGTTAGTGTTAATTAGATTTAATTAGGATTAATTAATTACGGTACCGAATTTAATGGTAATTAGTGTTAATATAGGTACCAAATTTTTTGTAATTGGTGATAATTAAGGTACCAAAGTTAGTTTTAATTTTATTTTGAATTTTTTAGGCCAAAATTGTAGCGTAATTAGTGTTAATTAGTTGTAATTATAGTTTATTAATTAAGGTACCGAATTTAGTGGTAATTAGTGTTATTGTAGGTACCAAATTAGTTGTAATTAGTGATAATTAAGATTCCAAAGTTAGTTTTAATCTTGTTTTGATTTTTTTATTCCAAAATTTTACCGTAATTAGCCTATTTTAGCATTTTTTAGTATAGTTTTCCTTGTTTTAGCATATTTGACCCGAATAAGCATATTTTTTTGCATATTAGCGTAATGTAGCATATTTTGACCGCAATTAGCATATTTTAGCATTGATAGAGAATATTTTTGTTTGTTTTAGCATATTTTACCGAATAACATATTTTTCATATTAGCCTAATTTAGCATATTTTTATCGTAATTAGCGTATTTTAGAATATTTGAGTATATTTTTGCTTGTTTTAGCATATTTTGCCCGAATAACATATTTTTTGCATATTACCGCAATTAGGTAATTTTCAGCACAATTAGCGTATTTTAGCATATTTTAGTATATTTTTTCATATTAGCCTAATTTAGCGTATTTTAGCCATTTGTTGTATGTTTAATTTTTTTTTAAACGTAGAATGGTTAGGGGACGGCCTGGAATATATCAGTCCTTTGTTATGGATGAGTCACAAGGAGCACCGAGTCTCACTGGCATCTCGAGAGGTACTTGATTACTTTTTTTTCCTTGTTTTTTTTAAGTTCAAATTTTGTCGAGTTCTCGTATTTTTAGGTTTTTATGTTGTTTACTTTTTTCAACGCAGATGTCAAGAGTCGGTATTGTGGTATGCAGTACTACTCGCTGATGGACCCGTATCTATGAAATTTGGGGTTGCACCATTTGGTCGATATTATGGAGGAATAAAATAATGCTATTAATGCGTCCCTTATTGCATGACAAGTGGAGCGATGACGTCCTGAGACGTACACATTCCACTTACTGTTTGGAGATATGACAGTAACTCTCCAAGACATGAGTGCCCTATGGGGTTTGCCCATCCAGGGCGAGCCCGTTGGTGGCATATCAGACCCCACTGAAGCTAGTGAGAACACGATTAATGCCAGACTCGTAGAGCTGTTGGAAGCGGGGCCAGATATACGCGATAATGGTGGAAAGTCCAGGTACGCTCTAAAGAGGACGAAACTGCGAACTTTGTTTCAGGCAGGTCTGCATTGACATTCCATGCCGCTCGAGATTGAGATGTACTCATACAAACTACTCTAGATATATTTATTTTGTACTTTATTTTATGCCGAAAAATGAGTTCCTTTGTAATTTCATCATTACAGATACACACGAGGTTTCGTGATGGACTTATTTGGTTCCATCATGTTTGCTGATTAAAATGGTGATACCATTTCGATGTGCTATCTAGAGCTGATGCGAGACCTTCGAGCGTCAAAAAAGTAAAACTTGGGTGGGGCTTTCCTGACACATCTTTACTACAATTTGTGCCAGAAACATAGGAACAACCTATTTTGGCACTGGCTAAACAATAGAATTTTCTCCACATTGATTTCGGCCCCTGATTTGGCCAGGAACAGAAGCACTCCTTCAGCAGTTCAGGCAATTTTTGAGAGCCGACATCTCACGATCTGTTTTTAGATTTTGTATGAAACTTCACAGTCTTGTTCTATGATATCAAGACTGCGTGTCGGTCAATTTTTATAATTTTTGGAGATGTTTTGCTATGTTAACCAGAGGTGCAAAGTTGGACTCAGAATTACTCCTTAAGCAGTTCGGGCAATTTTCGAGAGCCAATATCTCACTATCCGTTTTGAGATTTTGTATGAAACTTCACAGTCTTGTTCTACGATGTTAAGACTGCATATCAATCAATTTTCATAATTTTTGGAGATGTTTTGCTATGTTAACCAGAGGTACAGAGTTGGGCTTAGAAGCACTCCTTCAGCAGTTCGGGCAATTTTCGAGAGCCGATATCTCACGATCTGTTTTGAGATTTTGTATGAAACTTCATAGTTTTGTTTTACAATGTCAAGACTACATGTTGGTCAATTTTTATGATTTTTTGAGATGTTTTGCTATGTTAACCAGAGGTGCAAAATTGGGCTCAGAAATACTCCTTCAGCAGTTCGGGTAATTTTCGAGAGCCCACGATCTATTTTAAGATTTTGTATGAAACTTTACAGTCTTATTCTACAATGTCAAGTCTACATTTTGATTAATTTTCATGATTTTTTGAGATGTTTTGCTATGTTAACGAGAGGTGCAAAGTTGGACTGAGAATGCAAATTAAACTAAATTCCAAACAAACTGAACAACATAATCTCCAAATATAAATTAAATTAAATTTCAAACAAACTGAACAACATAATCTCAAAATACAAATTAACATATGAATATAAATAGTAAACACGTAAATGAACAATTGCAGAAAAATGAAAATACCTGATTTAGCAGCTGAACAGTAACTTCTTTCTCCTCCTCCTCCTCTCCTTCTCTCCTTCTCTTCCCCCTCCGTCTCTCTTTCTCCGTCTCTCTCGTCCTCTATGTGATCAGATTAAAGCCCTATTTATAGTGTAAAAAAAAAATGGCCGGGCCGTGGATTTTTTTCCACGAGGCGGATTAAATAATTCGGACCGTGAAATTTATCCACGGATTGGGTATCTTTAAAAATTCTGCCGAACCGTGGTTATTTTTAATAAAATATTTATAAAAATTGTTATTTTTAAAAAACTCGGGAGTGAGAGAAAAGATAAAACAATAATTAATAGGTAGATATAAAAAATAGACTACAACTGTAAAAGCCAACACTAGATTTCACTTAACTACCACTGACTTTTTCATCAATAGTTTTTGAAATCTACCGTTGGCTTTTCCAATGGTAAAGTCATTTTTCGAATTTTTGAAAAATTGACGGCATGTTTGGAATTTTTTTCTTCAGAGTATTGAATAAAAATTTCAAAAATAAGAGACAAAAAACAAACGAGACCAGAATGTTGATGAGAAAATGGACAAAGGACAAAGTTTCGTCATTTGATAATTCTTAAATTTGTGAAAATGACAAAGGACCATAAATTTTAAAACTGTCCTTTCTCATTTGGTCATGCCACATCACCAGAAATATGAACTACTTAATAATAGATTAATAAAACATAATTTGATTATTCATCCGTTAGTCATGACCAAAAACAATGAGAACATAGACATTGTACAGATTTTCAACATATTTTCCCACCACTCTATTTTTTATATCGAGAAATAAAAAAATTAGTTACAATATGTATAAATTGGTTACAATAAATTATTTTTGAAACAAATAAAAATGGTTGACATTGGTTGCAAGAGTTTTGGTAACAATATATTTACAACTAACTCTTGGGTTGCAATAATAATTTATTTATTGCAACTATAATTTGATTGCTAGGCAGAAGTAGCAATAAGGTATTGCAACTAAATACATGGTTACTATTGCGCATTTATCACAACAAAATGGTAGCAATAATACAGTATATCGCAACGAAATTCATAATTGTAACTTGCGTAATAATTTATTACAACTAAATAAATGGTTGTTATTGCACATTTATCGCAACTAGTAGCAATAAGATATTATAATTCAATAAAATTCATGATTGCAACTTGTGTAATTTTTGTAACTAAATTTTAGTTACATGAAATGCATAACAATAATCTATTGCTACTAATTAAATTAACAATTTAACCGTTGCTATTACGTATTTATTGCAACCAAAAAAGATAACAATAAGATAGTATATCACAATTGAATCGATTGTTACAATTTGTGCAATTCTTGCAATCAAATTTTAGTTGTATGAAATGTGTACCAATAATTTATTGCAATCAAATAAACAGTTGCGATTGCACATTTAACACAACTGAAAAACTGTAGTTATAATATAATGTATTACAACATAACCCTGATGTTGTCAAATTGGAATTTTGTTCCTTCAATTTAGTAAGTTGTTACTGATGTTAATGTTAAATTTTGACATCTTAACTTCATAGATGAAGTCATATTTTTTAATATTTGCAGCAAAATGTATTATATTTATTCTTTCTTTTTGAAGTTACTTATTACTTTTTATTCAGTTCAACTTTCAAAAAACAATATCACATTAAAAGAATAAAAATAAATATAAACAATAAGCCAAAAAAATCGTTTATTCTCTTTTAATAGAGCTTTTAATAATTTCTTGTTACATATATAATACAAGCTTTTATTAAATTTCTATCATAATTAGAAGAAATATAAAAAAAAAAGTAAATTGGATATGAATAGAGAAATTTCTCTATTTGTTACTCTGAAAATGTTACAATCTTTTTAATTTTGCATTGTAAACTATTTTCTTTAAGTTATTTTTTTAAGGCGCATTAATTAGTTGTTTCTTAGGTGCAATAATTATTTCTTGTAAAATGTTTTTTTAATCATATTATAATATATTTTTTGTTTCCTTTTATGTTTGTATTCATTTTGAGTAAATTATAAAATTAGAAATTAGTATGAATATAAAAAGAGAAAAATAATCTAAACTCTCAATATTCAAAATACTCTGTCATCGATCGGCGCGGAGAGATAGGAATCCATATCCTCCCCGGTACCGTAAAAAGTAATCTTTTACAAGTATCATAATAACGGTCCAGATTACTCCTCAGCCGGTGCCTATTCGGGATGGCGCAGGGGTCAGTATTGTTTGTGCATTGTGATTCGTCCAAAGTTAAAAGAACGTTCCATATCAACTAATTCGGGATGGCGCAGGGGGCGCATCTGACTGCCGAGTTTTTCGAAGAGCGAGAAGGACAGAAGGTGGTAAAGGAAATGGAAAGTGGTGGATACGAAGAGCTGGGAATAGCAGCAGCGCTTTCACGGCCGTGGGATTACCCCACGGCCTGCGACGAACTCAGCGCCATGCTTCGCCTCGGTTATTCCCATCTCCCAAAGCCCCTCCAATTTCTCGTTTTTCAAGACACGCTTCTCGCCTTTCGCATCCTCCCCGAGTAAACTCCCAAATTGCTCTCTCTTTTTTATTCTTTTATTTGTTTCCTTGTTTCTGTGCCAATTTCAACGTTCTAAGACAGTAGTGAAGTTTTAGATTGCAATTATTGGTAAGAATTGGCAAAAATTATCAAAATTAATATACATTTTTGAAGAGAACTCATGATGATTGAAAGATGAATGTTGCAGTATACAGACGGGATATGGAGTTGCAGCTGCTAATTCGCTTTTGCAAGCAGCAGAAGCTGTTTTACCAAAACAGAAGAAGGTGGCTGCTGTTTCAGAGTTCAAGCATTCAGTTGTCGCACACAAGAGACGTTCTAAGTCTTACTATGATGGAGGTACAAATTGTGTTATTTTGTCTTTTTGTTTTGCTGGCAATTAAGGTTCAATTGAGGCACAGTTAATCTGGCAACAAAAGATAAAATAGAAAAATCCCGGGAAAATTTGAGCTTAGGTTTGAAGCAATTTTTCTGGTATTCTACTTGAGCTGGTACAGTAAATTATCATACCGTGCTGTTTCTGGTATTCTACTTGAGCTGGTACCACTGATAATTAGATAAATACTGGATACATGTTATCATGGGACAAACAAACAACCCGAAGTTGTGCTGGAGTGATCAGTTTTTAATTTACATAACCCATATAAATTCACAAATTCAACCAGCAATTGGAGATTCTATTATTTAATTGGTCTTTCTGTAAAAACTGCGTACGGGTACCCAATAAGTTCTACTTAAAAAGCATTTACTATTATCCGAAGAGAATGAAACTTTTTATTACAAGAATAATGGGATGTTTTTCTCTTTTATTTTTCTGTTTGATAATATGTTTTGTATACATCAGATACGGTGGAGTTGTTACAAGACGTGCTCATTCGTTTATTCAGTTTCCTTGATATGCGATCGCTAGTGGCTGCCGGCTTAGTTTGCAAGTATGTCTTTTCCTTGGCTTGTTTTTACAAATATGTTAATTTGGTTGAATTATGTTCGTTTAGGAGCAGTAATTCTCTTTTGAGGAGGGTAAAAATGCTTCATGTCTTTGATGCATCATCGTGCCTCACATCCTTTATCTCTGTTTCAAAGTTCAAATAGTCAATCCGATCCGATCAACATGATCTCCATATAAAAATGTGCTTGGAGATCAAATTTTATATTTTTGGGAAACTTTCTTATTTTATTTAGATAGGTATAAAATCACTGTCTGAACCATCCAAAAACTTCCAAAAAATAGTCATATTGATCAGAGGTACAACTTTCCAAAAAAATAGTAAAAAAAAAAAATCATATTGCTCTCATTGTACCTATCTAAAAATTAGTAAAAACATTCCAAAAAATATATAATTTGGTCTCCAAGCTCATTTTAATATGTCATATTGATCGGTTTGGAATTTGGAAATAGAGATAAAGGATATGAGTCACGATGAGGCGTGAAAGACATGAGGCATTGAACCCTCCTCTATTGCTTGTGAAGAAACTACCAACCAAGGGAGAGTTTTGGGTTTTCGTAATTTATCGGTGGCATAGGTACAGTGGAGGTTTTTTTTGTCTCGTCATGGCAGTCTTTTGTTTACTACTTAAAGTGGGCCAGGTCTGACCCAATCTGCTAGAGTGCCAAGATGTGTGTGTGTGTGTGTGTGTAACCAAAACTAACAGTTAAGGTTGCTGTTGCTAAATTCTAAAAATCTTACTGTTGCCATATGGTGCATATTACATTTTGGTCATCTTTTATAAATTCTTACCATTAAGTTGAGTGTTCCATGTACATTTAATAGAGGAGTAAAATTAGGCACTGGATTGAATCCTACCAGTTGCACCAGCCGGGCAAGAAATTATGACCCAGTGCTCCATATAGGACAACATTTAATTGGTTTAGGTCAATTACAACAGTTATTGGTGCTAACTTAAAATTGTTCCTTTGGTTGTTTTCTGGGCGTTATAGTGAAGATATTTGATTGTGAAATAAAATATGTTGAAACTATACAGAAATTCAAGAGTAATCCTTTGATTTCATTTAGCATGAATAAATCCAAGTCTATACTAACATTGTTGTACTTCTACGTACAAAGATCATGGAACTCTGCTGCCAAAGAAAATACCCTCTGGAAGATAGAATATTCCTTTTTCTTTGGTAGTTCCGGTGTAAAGGAGATTGATACTCCATATTTTGATTGGAAGGATTGTTTTCAAGAGAAATATGAAGGTATGGTACTGTTGTCCCAAATTTTAGGTATGTCAGTTTATGTTCAAAAGTATGTAATGTTTTGGATTCAATTTACCATATCTGGTTGAAAAGCTAGGAGAGCCCAATCACCATAAATTAATATGAGTGGCATGTTTCACTTTTGTTAGATTTAGTTACTAAAAGTAGCTTATATTTCTAATAGATTTGTTACTTCAGTAAGTTATCATCCCCATTTGCTTGTGAAGGTTCCAAATTATAACAAATTGGTGCAATTTTTAACTACCTCTCCAAGATGGATAGAGATCCTATTATAATTACCACACAGAGATGGATGCAGAATTAGCAGAAAGCACCATATTTTCTAACTTAATTGGGGTTTAAGCCTACATTTCTTTTCCATTATTTTTCAAAAAGAGAATGTTGTACAAAATTCCTAATTTTGGTCCCATAATATGGATACTTGATAGAAATTTCATAGCTGTTGGTAGTTCTACAGTTGTGCCTTTACCTTAGATTGGCCTTGATTATACCTACTCACACAAACCGAGCAAATAAACCGAAAAAGGCTAAAAGTATAAGATCAAAGATAGTCAAATTTTATTATACGTTGTTTATTTTGTTACAGCATTAAATTTGAATTGATTATTGTTTACAGCTGAGTTGGCAGTTGGAACACCAACAAATAGAGCAGTTTGCATGAACTGTCATTCAGTAGTTTGGCTCAGCACATTGACAAGCAGAGCGCCTCATTCTTGTGCCATGTTGGGACAAAATGAACCAAAACTAAAATTAATATCACCTAGAAAGGTACTCGTGGATTCTACACCTATTAATCTTGTGCCAAGTTGGGACATAACAGCTAGTGGTAACATATCTCATTTTTGCATTGCATATTGACTATAAATATATTTTCATGATCAGTTTCCCAAGCATGTTCTGGGAGAGGATTTATGGAGTGAGCTTGGTTTTGATACTGATGATCAAGATAGTGATTCGGATGAAATTTCATGCAGTCAATACAGGTTTCGCAAGTTATGGGCCTACTAAAGGCTTTTTTAAGTGATGGGTCATAATTTCCTTTGTAACTTCTATATATCTTTGGTATTGTTTATTTATTTAGTCCAAGAAAGGATAATTAATGCTTGTAAATAATCTGTGTTGATGAGCCTAAGTTTTAAGGATTTAAAAATAATATTAAATGTCGCTTATAACGCTTTAGTAAGCAGCCCATGGATTTATTTTAATAGCCAAGGATCCAATTATTTCGTTAGCAACGATTGGTTTATTCAAGATATTGCTATACAACGAATTTTGTAAACTGTTACTTGTATTGGTTATTCTGTTGCTAATGGTATACTCAGATTACATTTATCTAAGCCAGCAAAATGATGAACCTGGCAGCGATTTTATTGGCACCGTTTTGTCATTTTCTACTCTCGAGAATCCACCGTTGCTAAGTATTTATCTATGTAGATAAATCATCAGCACTGATTTGTTGGCTTTTTTTTTCTTTGAAAAGGAAGCATCTAATTGTTCACAGACATTTGTTCACCATTTATTTATATAAAAACTGTCATTTGACTTGTGCGAATCATGTAAATTTAATAATTCAATGTTGTAACTTATATAAATAATCTTATAAAAAACGTAATAAAAAATTTTAAACATCCAGAAACTTTCATTAACGGTTTGTAACTTGATCAACTTGGCAAACTAACTGTATTTCGTGCGGAACCACTTGGCAAACTAATTATACTTTTCTTACTAACAGTTAATAGAAGTTATTTGCGGTTAATGCCAGTTATTTGCGATTAATGATAATTTTACAAAAACTTCTAGAAAATTTCAAATCCGGAAAACATTTACAATTGATATTTTTTTCAAAATAAACCTCGAAAATATTTTTTTTCGCAAAATTATAAATTATAATTTTTTTTTTAATTTCATAATTTTTTCCTTCAAGCTCTCACTGTAAATTTCAATACTGCAAAATCTTGTGCCAATCCTGTAAAATTGCTAAATCAATGCAATGCTGTAACTTATGTAACAAATATTATAAAAACGTAATTATCATTTTCAACCATCCAAGAACACTATCATTATACTTGCATCAATCCTGTAAAATTACTAACTCCATGATGTAACTTATGTAACAAATAATATAAAAACGTAATTATCATTTTCAAACATCCAAGAAAACTTTCATTTGACTTGCGTCAATCCGGTAAAATTATTAACTCAATGCTGTAACTTATATAACACATCTTACAAAAAATGTAATTAAAATTTTCAAACATCCGAAAACTTTGAAACTACCAGTACAAATTTAATGTGCCATATCCTGTAAAATGACAAGATCAATACTCCATATCACCTCTCTATCATATCTTTCCTCCATATTTTCACAAGATGAATACTGCAAAATTACAAAATTACAAGATGAATACTGTAAAATTAATAGGTTGAATACTGTAAAATGACAAAATGACAAGATCAATACTCCATATCGCCTCTCTATCATCTCTTTCATTCATATTTTCACAAGATGAATACTGTAAAATGACAAAATGAATACTGTAAAATTAACGGGGCAATACTGTAAAATTAACATATCAATACTCCATATCGCCTCTCTATCATCTCTTTCCTCTAGATTTTCACAAGATGAATACTGTAAAATTAACAGAAAAATACTATAAAATTAACAGACCAATACTCCATATTGCCTCTCTATCATCTCTCATCCATGTCATCTCTCTCAGATCATCTCCTCATATCTCCTCCATATCGAAATTCAACATAAATAAAAAAATAATTTCGAGATCGCTTACTGTATCAAATCAAATAACAAATTCAAATAAAAGTTCAAAACAATGCTAGATCTGTTACTGCATCAAATCAAATAACAAATTCAATAGAAATAAAGAAATAACTCACTATATTTAAATTTCACCATGTTCTTCAACCCTGACAACTTCTATCCGATCGAAATCCACTCCTGAAGGTTCCGTTGAGAAAAATGAACGAAAGAGGAAGGAAATCGCAAAAAGAGGAAAGAAATCGTGAAAAGAGGAAGAAAATCTCCTGAAGGTTCTCGCCTCTCTCAGATCACTCTTGAATGTTCCCTCGAGACGAAAGAGGAAGAAAATCGCGGAAATTACGGAGCAAATTTGATCGGAATGGAAAGTTTCGTAAATGAAATTCAAAAAAGGAAGACGCGATGGCAAGTTTAAATAGGAGACGTATGGGTGCAGACCAAAGGCAATTAAAAATAGTTGAAACTGAAAGTGAATAACGCTGTGGATAGATGGTGAACAAAACAGTGTGGATAGAAACCTTTTCTCTATAAAGAAATCTGGAACCGCTGTAATGATTATCTGATTTTAAACTTGGATTATTTATCTGGTTTTACCTATAAATAGTAGGTCTTTTGGTCGTTCTTATTGATAAAAAGAATTGCAAAATTACCTTTTTCAAAAACCATAAATATTCTATAGACATCTTCTTAGTTTGAATTGTGCTTGGTCAAATATTTTGTTTTAGCCTGAAAATCAAGTTCACAACAAGTCAATTAGCCATGAACTCTTGTTCTCTTCAACGTTAGACTTTGTAAAAGATGCGGAATTCTGATCGCACGATCTGGAATTCATTCTAAAATAATTCGCACCATGAACATCTAGCACACATCTAAAATAAGAATGTAATTAAAGACAAAGTGTGGCACATTTCATGTTAATATATCATATAACGTATCACCTTTAAAGTAGTTGTCAATAATAAAAAAAAAACAAATATTCCTACACTAATTTTCTTCGTTAGTTACTGGTAGTTTATTGTATATATCACATCTAAATAATTGTCAAGAATAGAAAATAAATATTCCAACAATGGTTTTCTTTGTTAGTTACGAGTGGATCATTATATAATATGTTTAATTAGTAGCTGTGCTAGTCACCTTTAAAGTGGTTGTCAATAATAAAAAAATATATATATTCCTACACTAATTTTCTTCGTTAGTCACTGGTAGTTCATTGTATATATCACATCTAAATAATTGTCAAGAATATGGAATAAATATTCCAACAATGGTTTTCTTTGTTAGTTAAGAGTCGATCATTATATAATGCGCACTATTGACTATTGTAAAGGATATGTTTAATTAGTAGCTGTACTAGTCGCTAAAATCCGAAGGTTAAGTAATGCCAATGTAAGCTTGATAAGACTTGCAAACCGTCTACTATGGTAGCCTCTAGTTTTAACATCCGGAGAAATGGTTCTCAATGGTTAATTTATTGGAGTTTCTAAATATATTGGAGATTGCCCAAACAAATTAGAAAACAACTATGGAAGTTTAGAAATGCCACAAAAATTAACTGGAAACCAATTTGGGGTCGCATCTGGAAGGTACATATTTAGGTAAACATATAGCCTTTGTAATAGGATAATTGATTATATAATTGTGTTCAAGTACATTGTTGAGATATTCATTATAGGCAAATGAATAAAGAAGGAAACAGGGAGGTGCATATCTGAGCAGGTGTGATAAGCAAGACACAGTTGGATTTCTTCCTTCATTCTTTTTTTGTTTCCTTGTTTTTGTTTTGTTATTTTTGGAAAAAGGAAAATACCAAAAATACATTTTACCTTGTATCTCTATTTAAGCACTATCTTTCTTGTTCTCTATATCAAAAAATATTTCAAAGAAATACAATAAGAGAGAGAGGAATTGAGTGAGTCTTGTGTGAAATTTGTGATTGCTTGAAATTTATTTTACTTTATGGTATCAAAGCGTGGTTCTATCCTGGCTGTATAGCGAAGAAGAACTCATTATCTTCTTCTCTGCTTAATAAAAAAAATCTCCCAGAGTTCTTTTTGCTATATGGCTAAGGGCGAAATTGTCTCTTGAAGTGTTTGTACTGAGAGCTTTTCTATTTTTTCCTTGTACGATACTGAAGATCAATACGGTACCACTTTTTTGCTTGCTATACATCTTTAGCAGCTTGTTGGCTCTCTTACCCTACTCAACTCAACTTCTCTCCCTACATCACGTTAACTTTATTTCTAGGTATTGTTTCTGTTTTGGGTCCAGACCTGTTAAAACCTTGTTAGCCACAACTTTTTCATTCTAGCTCCTCATTTTATCAATTTTTGATTTCCTTCTTCAAACTTTGGAATTCTGTTGCTTCATCATGGCAGCAGGGATCAAAAACTTACCCATGTTCTTCGCAATGAAACCAATTACCGTCCATAGGCACTAGCAGTGACCATTGCTCTTGGTGGAAAAGGAAAGATTGGTTACATCAATGGCCGGACAAAACCCCCCAAGTCTAATGGTGATGACTTTGATGAGTGGCAAATTGGCGATCATCTCGTCATGTCTCTCTTATTTAACTCCATGGAACCACAAGTGTATGAAATTTTCGCCTATGCAGATTCTGCTAAGGCGCTATGGGATACTATGTCTGAGATGTAGGGTCACACCAACAATGCTTCTCAAATTTTCGAGTTGCAACAAAGCCTTGCTAACTCTAAGCAAGATTCCAGTCAAACCTTCACCGAGTATCTTGGAAAACTGAAAAGGCAATGGGAAGAACTTCGTCAGTACATACCAGTTGCTACCACTGTTCAAGAATATGTGCAGAGGGAAGAACATGACAAAAAATTTCTTCTCTTAGCAGGTCTTTCAGGTGAATTTGAGGAGGCTAAGCGTGATATTCTCATGCAACCCAACTTACCTTCATTTAGCACAGTTTGCTCAATCATTCAAAGTGAAGAAGCAAGAAAACGAGTCATGGGGAGCAAAACTATAGCCGTCAGAGATGGTGCAACAACAGAGAATTCAGTCTTCGCTGTTGCTGGGAATTCTAGCACAAACTCCAATGGCAGCCGCTGGAATAATGTTAAGGAAAAGCGCAAATTCTATTGTGATCATTGTCAACGTGACGGTCACACAAAGGACAGATGTTGGGTGCTTCATCCAAACCTCAAACTAGCAAAGTTTAAAACAACAGAATGGAGTTCAGCAGTCGCAAATCAGGTGGTGTCAGTGGATGTGGCTGATGTAAATGCAAAGCTGAACCAACTAAGTGAACAATTCCAACAGTTTTTGAAGACGTAAGGTGTTGGTTCTGGCACTGTAAATGTGGTAGAAGCATCTAGTAATGATCATGTCTTTGCTTCAAACTTAAATTCACATATTATTATTGATTCTGGTGCGACTGACAATATGTTCAGTTCTGAAAGAGAATTTTTTTATACCAGCAAAGATCGGTTTTATCCTCCTGTAACCATAGCAAATGGTGTAACAATACCCACTAAAGGTACTGGAAAGACCAGCATTTTTCAAAAGGAAACTGATGCTGTAATTGTACCAGATCTTAAGACAAATTTACTTTCTGTCAGAAAATGTGCTAACCAATGAAATTGTATTATCATTTTTACTCCTCAGAAGGTAGTATTTCAAGACCTATTATCCGGGATGAAGATTGGTAAAGGGTAGCTGGTTAACAGGTTGTACGTGGTGAATTTAAATTCCTCTGCATTAACTGTGGCAAATAAAGTTTCTCCTCAATTGTGGTACCAGCGATTGGGACACCCTTCTGATCATGCGTTAAGCTTTTTAAATTTGTCTTTATATTCTAGTTCTTGTGACTCTTGTCATTATGCTAAGCAACATAGATTACCTTTTGGAGAACGGGTTGAGAAAGCTGATAAATTGTTTGATTTAGTCCATTCTGATGTTTGAGGGAATGCCCCCGTTGAATCTAGGGATGGTTTGAAATATTTTGTCACGTTTATTGATGATAAATCCCAAACAACCTGGTTGTATCTTCTAAAATCAAAAAGTGAAGTGTGCATGATTTTTCAAGAATTTTATAACATGGTTAAAAATCAATTTGGCACAACTATCAAGGTTCTTCGAACTGATAATGGTACAGAATATACTAATGGTGCATTTCAAACCTTTCTTCGTAACATGAGAATTGTTCATCAAACGTCTTGCGTTGTTACTCCTCAACAGGATGGAATTGCAGAGAGAAAAAACCGACACCTTTTAGAAGTTACACGTGCTCTTTTATTTTTTTGGAAATTTACCCAAAACTTTTTGGACTGATGCGGTCCTCACTAGTTGTTATCTTATAAATTGACTTCCAAGTTGGATACTTAGATACAAGAGACCTCTAGATATTTTGTACAAAAGAGAAATTGAAATTTCTCATTTAAAGGTTTTTGGATGTGTTTGTTATGTGCATTCTCAAATTGGAGGAAAATTGGATCCCTAGCACATAAGTGTGTGTTTGTCGGGTATTCTTCTACAAATAAGGGCTACAAGTATTTCGATCCAATCACCAAATGCACTTACATCTCTAGAGATGTGACTTTCTGTCAAAATAACTTATTTTACAAAGATGAATTTCAGGGGGAGCAAAGTACGTACAGTGATTTCTCCATACCCTCACTAGATGGCTTGTGGACTGGATCAGATGAAGTTGCAAATGGAGGAACTGGAGGTTCTCATGTGCAGAGTCCCACTGGAGATTCTGATGTGCAAGTCGCCTCTGAACCTGGTGAGCAGCAGTTGGAAATTAGGGCAGCAGGTGAAACGAACCAGGAGGCAGATGATCAAGCAGAGCAAAAGTGCTGATCTGAGAAGATCTTCTCGTGTGGTAAAGTTTCCAGCAAAGTTTAATGACTTCATAACTTACTGCTCCACCAATTATCCCATTGAGAACCTGGTAAGGTATGACAAAATATCACATAATTTCTAAATTTTTTTGGCTATTGTTGAGTCTCAAACTAAACCAACCAGTTTTGAAGAAGCAAGTAAAAAAAGTAAATGAGTTTGTGCCATGAATGAGGAATTGGTAGCATTAAATAAAGAGGTAGGAATTGGTACATGGGATATTGTCCAATTACCACAAGGGAAGAAAGAGGTAGGATGTCGATGGGTTTATAAAATTAAATTTAACAGTGATGGATCGGTAGAAAGATACAAGGCCAGATTAGTAGCAAAGGGATATACTCAAACTTATGGGGTGGACTATAAAGAGACTTTTGCTCCTGTAACCAAAATTAACATGGTTCGTACTATTATGTCTGTACATGTTAATTGTGGATAGCCCCTTTATCAAATGAATGTTAAAAATGCCTTCTTTCATGGAGAATTGGAAGAGGAAGTCTATATAGAAATACCACCTAGTTTGTCGGTAACTAGAAAGGAGGGAATGGTGTGTCATTTGAAAAAGACCATCTATGGACTAAAGCAATCTCCATGTACTTGGTATGGTAAGTTAAACTCAGCCTTGACTAAAATTGGATACAAGAGAGGAGAGGCTGATTCATCCATGTTTACGCTTATTACAAATAAAGAAATTGTTGTGATTCTAATATACGTGGATGATCTAGTGATTACAGGAAGTGATCAAAATGGGATTGATGCTCTTAAAACCCATCTTAGAACTGAATTTGATATAAAGGATCTTAGAAACTTGAAGTATTTCCTTGGTAT
>CAXKVR010000917.1:0-14281 GCA_964058845.1 Carex sylvatica
AACTCGTTGTATCTCGAGTAACAACCGGCCTGTAAAATTTGTCAAGTTCCAGCTTTTTGCCTTTCTCGTTAAACTTCTCCTTAATTTTGTTAGGCCCTCTTCCTCGTTTCTTAGCCGAGGCTATCTCACTACCACCATGACCACTGTCACCTTCCATATATGTTATTTGTCAAAAACAATTAATTTTGAGACAAAACAAAGTTATACCATACTACAATTAATTATAAGTAGAACAAAGTCAATTAGGACACGACACACAACATATCAAATTAGAGTTGGGATTGAAAAAATTACTCGAAATAGCAATGCAATAGAGAGGAGATAATCTAATCCATGCATAAAATTGAAATTAGAGCACAAAATTGATCTAATCCATGCATAATCTAATCCATGCATAAGCTAAACTATGCACAATCTAGTCCATGCATAATCTAAACCATGCACAATCTAATCCATACATGATCTAATCCATGCATAAAATTGATCTAATTCATGCATAATCTACTCTTTTTTTAAAATTGAAATTAGAGCAAAAAATAACATGCTTGATTAATCTAATCCAAGCATAAAATTGATAATAATATCAATGTCATGGTAATCGGTAACAATATGGTTCAAATATAATTCCAAGTTGTGAAGAAGCACAATAACTTGAAATTACTCAATTTACCCAATTTACTCAATTGAAATTACTCAATTTACTTAATTTACTCGATTTACTCAAATTGGTTCAAATATCATGCCAAGTAGTGAAGAAACACACTAACCGTAGTGAAGAAGTAGAACAAAGTGAAGGGTTAGTGCGAGCTCGACGGAGGAGCACTGACAGCGGCAATGGCGACAGCTAGGGTTAGCGGGCTCGACGGAAGAGAGGGAGAGAAAGCTCCACAGAGAAGAACCGATCTACGGAGGAGAGTGAGAGAGTGTCTACGGAGAACCGATCTATGGAGGAGAGGAAGAGAATCCCAGCCGACGAAAATGGGTTGGAGTAATGGGAGAGAAAGAGAGTTCACGGGTTGTATTGAAATATTTGGCTAATTATAAAGAGGCGCGATTGATATTACTCAAAATGAACCATCAAGATCGGTTGTAAAACTAAAACCGATCCAGATAAGGGTATCAAGCTCGGTTATAACCTAATAACCGATCCATATTGTTATCTAGATCAGTTATTAATTTCCAACCGATCTTGATACTAAACCGTATATATATTAATTTAGTACAATCTGGATCGGTTATTTAGTACAGAACCGATCCAGATAGTTTAAAAAAAAATTTCTTATAAATTTTTATTAATTTTATTGGTTTGAAAATATAAAAATTAAATAAATATCTTATTTTTAAAAACTTATTTGATGTTACAGATTTTTTTATTAATTTGTAAGATAAAATATTAACTTTTTATATTCTAACCCATTGTCAGTTGGTTGAACCCCTTCTATAGTCTGAAAATTTATGCTTTAAGGTACTCTAAACTATGATATTTTATTTATAAATTGATGTATGAATTTCTTTGATTAAGATAGATAATTAGATTGATTTAATTAGAATAAATTGTTGTTCTTAGATTCGAGAAATTTATGATTAGTATTTTGTTATTTTTAAATCTGAAAATTTAAAGTTATTAGTAAATATTTTTATTTTAATCTAAAAATTTCATTTGTAGAACCCTCGGATTAAATTTTCAGAAACTTGATTAATATCATGAATATCAATTCTTCTATTTTTATTTTAAATGATTAGTTTATTCATTATATAAATTATGCATTATATCTGTGTTATATTTATAGTATTTATTTTACATCTCTTGTATGTATTTGTTATATACTTTAAGCACATATTCTAAATAAAATAATAAGTTAAACAAATTATTCCCAAATAATTTATCAAGTACCGTAATATGTTAATACATGTATATATCATTTAATTGCAAAATTTATGAAACTTTATATGTTCAGTGAGGATAATTATTTTCATTGTTAGAGTTTAATTGTATTATTATTTTATTAAATGATAAGTTTTTCACCAATAACCATAAAACTATTTTTATTACAAAGAAGTATATTTTCGAACCTTATCAATACTTTAATCCCATTTCTCATGACAAACAAAATCCATTATAATTGTCAGACCACAAGTGACAAATATATTTCTCTTAAATCTTAAGAAGTGTATACACTCTATTATATTTCTGGTCATATGGTAACAAATCTATTTGGTATATATCTTAAATGACATTCAGATGGTCTATTTAATTAACAACAGGTAAATGGAAACATATATGAATATTAATTTAGAAACCTTGTTATGTGGTCTAGGTCTGAATTACGAAGTAAGAAATGACATAGAGGCATGAGTGAACTACACCATGACAACAGGTACAGATTTTCTGGACATTGTCAAATTGTACTTACTGTTTTGTATGCATGTTATTTATTTAATTGTTTGAAATTATGCATGTTGAATCGAATGATCCCTTTGGCTAGTTTAGAATTATAATAGGATTATTTCATATCGATCATGAGACTTGTAAGTAGAGTGCGTTGAGCATGATATCGTGTAGTGTTAAATGACGAACGTAAAAGGTAACATATATGTTAAAGAAAAGGGGCCAACATGTGTTGAATGCATGTTGGAATGTATACATTGGGTCTGGATTCGACTAGACCCCTCGTCAACGTGGCGTTGGTTGGATTTTTCGTCACGAGTCAAGATCTAGCGTAGGGTGGATTTCCCGTCTAGTGAGACAGCCAATATCTAGCGTAGGGTGGATTCTCCGTCTAGTGAGAAGTCTTCTGTTGTTGCATGGATTTCCCAGCGGATTGGCGGTCTTCTAGTGTTGGATGAATTTCCCACTGGATTGGCAAATAAATGGATTAACAAAAAACTTGAAAGATAATTAATGAAGTGTGTATGTGTGTTTTAAATATTGCATAGCATGTGAGGATATAATATTTATATTATATTTATATTAATAAGTAAATTTGACAAACTCCGGGACTGGAACTAAATCCCGTACTGAGAGACTGCTCGATCTCTTACCCGTTTCACTTTTATGTGGGTTCCAGAAAATGATGAAGTCGACGAGGAGCACAAATAAAAGGGATGCGGATCAGGAAGTCAACGAGCAGACGGCTCAAGTATCTTTTTAATTTCTTTAGTTAAACTTTAATTCTCTCTTTAGAAGTGGATACATTGACTAACATGGCAATTATCGGTTACTGGCTATGTTTGTCTTGATCTCATGTTGAATGTATGTAATGTACTTGAACTGTTTGTAGTATTAGAAGACTTTGTTGAATTTTAAGATGTTGCATGAGTGTACACGCCTTACGTATAAATACGTGACGGATTGTCTCGGGGTGTGACGGATTGTCTCGGGGTGTGACATCTTATGAGTGATGCGTCTACATGTGAAAATTTTAAACATTAGGATTAATTTAGTATAAAGTCAAGCGATCAAAAAATGTTCAAAAAATGAATGCACTAAATTAATTTATTAACTTTCTAATTTTGACCGATTTATTTTATACTAAATTAATTCGAATGTTTAAAATTTTCACATATAGGCAGGTTCCAACAGTTGAAATTCGTCATTTAAAACTGATTTGATGAATTTTGGAGTTAAGCTCACCAAACTATTTGGTGAACTTAAAAGCACCCTAGTTCTACTCTACTAATTAATTCTCTAAAAAATCCACACATTAATCAGTATTTATAGACGAATGTAAAAACAATCAAGAATCATTATTATTGGTCCCCTAGTCCCCTAAATGCATCCTTTAAAGCCTCTGGCATTTCAATTCACGAACTTCATTAAAAGCGGGACCCAACAGTCGCTACTCAATTCTTGTTGCCCGAGCGCCTACCTGCGTTGCCCACAACCTTTCTTCTCCAATTAACAGTTTGACCAAGTAAAAATAGCTGATTTCGCCTCCAAATCCATCTGATCTCTTTTTAACAGCATAATTTCCTCCATTTTCCCATGAGAATTGATTCAAATCGTGAGAATCAATCCAATTTGAAGAAAAATTCGGTCAATTTTGGTCGGATTCCATCGATTATGTCGATTTTCACAGCAAAACTCGTTCATCGCGTAACTCGGTAAAAAATCGAATCGCCTGGTCTGACTCGGCTGATTTTGCCTTCTATGTTTTAAACTCAAAAGTTAGTTAATGCAGAGGATATAAATTCTTAATTTTGATAGTTAATGAGTTAATTATAGAAAGGTAGTTAGATGGGGGATAAATGGTGATGGGAGATGGAGGATACAAATCTTTATTCTACTTTTAATTATAATTTTTATATTTGTATTTTGCATACTGTTACAAATTGGGATTAGCTTCAGAGCCATATATATGGTTTATTTTCATCATCGGCTAATTAAAGAAAAAATATGAGTCATCTTTTTTTAATATAAAGAAGCTCAATCACATTTTTCTTTTTTAGAAAGTTACCGTTAATTAGTGTATAAAGAGAGTTTGTATATTACTTATACTTTAAGAACTTGAATAAGAAATTAAGTTCATTATTTTTCTATCTGTCTCGTATTTTTAGCAGAAACAATTAATTAATCATTAAAAAGATCTTATCAGCACAGTATGAAATCAATATATGGAGCTGCATATCGTTACATAATTGATACAATAACAAGGTTATATATATATAAGATAGGCTCAAATCTACACTGTATTTCTCCTAGCTAATAACTCCTCTATCAAATTGTCAAGATCAGCATAAGACGATCCTCCCTCTTGCAGTGCTGCTTTTGCTATCTCTTTTAGTTCTTTGGCTCGTTTCCTCATCGCCTCGCCTTCGACCCCTTCACCAAGGACCCTTTCAATCACACACTTTATCGTTTCTGCTTCGATCAATTGCCGGTTTTCAACAAATGGACCCTCCTTTATCCCAATCGCCACTCCTATATTCAGCATCTCCACAATCAGCTTTTCATTGAAGAATTGATCACCACTCATTGGCCAGGTTATCATTGGTACACCGGCACTGATTGCTTCAATTGTCGAGTTCCATCCACAGTGTGTCAGAAAACCCCCGAGGGCGGGATGATTTAGTACAAGTAGCTGGGGAGCCCATCCTCTGATAATCAAACTCCTTTTTCCTTTATGCATTCTTTGCTCAAATCCTTCCAGCCAATCGTCGTATCCCTCTAGGTTTGAACTGTTAACAACCCAAATGAAGTCCCGATCTGATTCCTCGAGTGCAATTGCAATATTCATTAATTGCTCTAGAGAGGTATTTAAGTTTGTTATTGAACCGAAACAGATGTACACCACGGAACCAGGATGCTTGCTATCAAGCCACTGCAAAAGTTCCTTGGTTCCTATGGATGGGTTCCCTCCTCTACTAGATTTCTCAATATATTCATCGTTGCACAGCACAACCGGTCCAATCAGCCACGCCTTTCGGCTGACCACCTCACGCCAGTGTACCACGTAATCAGCTTCCAGTTCTAGAAAGCTGTTAACAATCTCACCATAGCTTCTGGTATCCATTTTGCTGATGTGCTTGAACATAGAGAGCATCTCTTTGTTCATCGTAGGAGACATAAACTGAGCTCGGTGCATCTCCAACTGGTGCGGCAAGCCCGGTAGAACAAACTTGTCTGTGTCAACAGGGAGGGACTCTATAATTTGTTCAAGTTTCTCTTGTGCAGAACGTGCCAGTAACCCCGTACCATTGAAAACCAGTCGAGGTATACCGGTTCTTGCTGACACATCAGCAGACCAAGGGAAGAAGGTGGCCGAGACAAACGCATCAGGATTTACCTCCTTGAGCACTTGCTCAAATGGTTTCTCTAGCAGTAAGCAGGTTTGAAAAAACTTCTGACGCATTTGGTGGTTTCTGGTAAATGAGGCATTTTCTAGCCCTTCTGGTAGGCCCACCTCAGCAGAGGGGAAAGAGAGAAAAGAAACCGAGATCGGCACGATATGAGGCTCATTTTTACTTTTGATGATCTTGTTAGTCTGGTCAATTGTCGGCTCGATGTAGGTGACATTGGCAGGGGTGGTAAGGAAGGTGCACTTGACGCCACGTAAAGCGAAAAATCTCGCCACATCAACCATTGGTAAGAGGTGGCCATGGGCAAGGAAAGGGAAAAAGAGCATGTGAAGTGGGGAAGATTGAGTTGCCATGGCAATATTGAGGGGTTTAGTTAGATAATTTCCAACTAATTATAGAAGGAAGATTATAATATATATGGTCAATAAGAAAGGAAATTTAAATAAAGTGACAAGAGAAATTTCGGGTAAATATTTTAACAGAGTAGTTTTGCTTTATGCAGCGCACAAACATGTGCATCCCTATTTTGATTCTATAGTCAGTGGCTCAGTGCGCTGCATGGAGCCAAATCTACTCTGTTAAAATCATTACCCGAAATTTCAGAGATTAGGTGTGTACCATTTTTGGTCCCCCCACTGGACATGAAGTTTAAATTGCTTATAGGAGAATAAATAATTGTGCATGTCACTATTATGCATTTTAAAGGAATTGAGAGGTGAGACAAGTTTTGTAAATTGCATATAGTTGTCGGACGGATATGGTACTGCTAAGTAATTAATTAAAAATAATCAGTCATATTTGAGAATAATTTGCTGATTTGTCAAGAAAATTTATAACGGTTTGATCACCACCAATGACTAATCGGTCAGTTAATCTATTTATTACAACACTGAGTGAAACATCACTGCATCGTTAGTTTTAAATAGGATTGCAGCAGTACAAGTTGAGCAATTACATAGCAAGAAACCTAATTTAATTAGTGATCTACAAGTTCGCAATTTTGTAATTGCATAACCAACAATTTTAAATAAAATCAAATCGAACTATCCAGTTTTTTTTAATTAAACAGAGTACATCAACCAAAATTTAGTTTCACTATTATATATGCAGTACGTTATATTACATAAAGGTTGTTGAAATTTGCCTAATCGAAATAAAAGTTGGTATTGAAAGTTGTTAATCAAACTAAAATATATATTGACAGCTGTCAACAGCGATCAAAATGTAAATAAATACGATAATTTAAAAAAGTTGGTGGTCCTTGAGAAAGCACTATCAGAAATTATAGTGCTTTAAATTATGAGGCTTGACCCCTGAGAAAGCACTGTAAAGAAATTATGAGACTTGACCTTTAGAAGTTATGAGTTTTTAAATTACTATAACTACAAAAAAAAAAAAAAAACAGTTGGTAGTCTGAGACCGAGAGACCTGACCCTTGAGAAAGGAGATTTTTTATTCATAGTAATTATAAATAGAGTAACTCGTTTTTAATTAATATAATAAAATTGTTAACACGGATTACGATTCATATTTTATGGATATGAGGTAATGTCCACGATCCATTTAAAAAAAAAAAAACTTAGACTAAAGTTTTAAACCGTTTTACAAAAAAAAAAAAAAGAATCATAGGCACTGCCTGCCTCAGATTCATAAAATGTGGATCATGATTCATGATGACAATCTTACGATATTGGTTGAAAACGATGGACTATCTGTTTCATATATCTCTTTTTCATAATCACTATAAAGAAATTATGAGGCTAATCAAATTTTGGGCCGAGAAAATATTGCACCAATTATAAACAATGTCTAATCGTAGAAGCCTAGTAACTCTTAGCCTGTGGACTACAGATATATATTGAGTTAGCTCCTAAATTGGGCTGAATTGGTTCAGCTTGATTTTTATGTTCTAAAGAATAGGTCATTGGGCTGAATTACGTCGAAGTTTGCGGGCTTTATGTCTCCATCACGATGAATTAATGGATATATCTCCTCCTTATTAAGGAGCTTAATGTCTGCAAGGATTCTTACCACTACACTAGAGTTCACATGTGTTATCTTGTAGATAAATATAATATTTAACTATTTTTCTCTACAAATTTGATTTAAATTATAATTATATAAATATCATATATAAAATAATAAAAATATATATTAATAGTCGTATCGCATCCTTCATTTTTGAAAATTGCCGTATCACCGTATCCGTATCGTATCAGTATTATTATTGCTTTGAGATTTGTGCAGCACGTATTTGAACGGTTGATTTTCAAAAAGGTCACGCAAATAATGAAATAATGAAACACTTGATCTTCTTCATTTTATAATAAAATAATCTGTTTCCGTTGCAATGCACGGGTACGATGCTAGTAGCCATATAATCTCAGCCATGGTCTCAAACTCGGGTCCGGATCCCCTAAAGTAACCCAATCTTTGAGTTTTGGATCGAGACTGTCCAATTTGAATTTGCCGATCGAGATTACTTCGCGATTCGAATTCATGTCTCGAGATACGTGCGCTCCACTTTCGATAGATTATCTCGAATTCGATTCAGACAATCCTGATTTAAAACCCATAGATTGGATTACTTTACTGGGTCTGGACTCCTCACACTCAGGCAGGGGCAGACCCATGTGGAGCCAGGGGCAGTTGGCCCCCTCTCCCCCCTCCCTCCGAATTTTGAGTTTTAGTGGTGATTTAGCGGTTCTGATTGACTTTGCCCCTTTCTGAAAAAATATTTGTCCCCCTCTGAATGTTTAATTTGTAATTCATGTTAAATTTAGAGTTAAAATCAAAATAAATTTTTTGAATTATCATTGATAATTAGAATTATAAGTTAGAGTATCAGAAATTACAAGTCAGAGTATTAGAAAATATAAGTTAAAGCATTTTTTTTTATATCAAGGACCCAATTCGTTAATGGATTTAAACCCGATTCAATAATTTTTTGTCCCCTCCCGATGAGAATCCTGAATCCGCCCCTGTACTCAGAGTAGAGACGCAGCACAATTTTATCGTGATGCAATAAGTATGTTGATCGTGTCGTGACATGTATCATATTTATTTGTGTGTGGTGATTATTTTTTTTAAAATATAACATGAGGTGAAACAATACATGAACAAACCTAATAACAATACATAACATGGAACATAACACGAGACGATACATAGTTATGTGACCATGTTAATATTAATATTAATATTTTCTTTTTCTTTTTTTTCTTTTTTTGGACAAACTTAAAATTTGAAATATATTTACACGTAATTAGTTATGTTTAATCGATCATTCATGTGTTATGACTATTTTCTTAATTTTAATCACAAGAAAATACGATATGTAAAAACTTAACTTGTTAACAGAAAGACACTACACATGGCTTAAGCATATATAAAGCTTAAAACTTATTAACAGGAAGACACTATACACAACACCAAACGACACAAATTTACATTCCAACTCAGACTCAATCTACCACCCGGAATATTGTAGTTTTGAACTTTTAATTGACTTTGGAGAGCTTTCTAGAAAAATGAACATATAATTCTTCATTTTGCTTGAATCGAATGTTCCTTTTATTTCAAATTAGTATTTATTTCAGTTCAGACGAATATTCATTTTATTTTAAATGAATATTGATTTTAAACAATAAGTGTTGATAGTGAAGATCAACATCAATTTCGGTTTAGTAAGTGTTAATTTCGATTCAGATATTATTATTTTTCAAATAAATAAGCATTTTGGAAGTTTGGATAGTGAATATATTTTTATGTGAAGTTCAAGATAATTATCAATCGCCTCTTCTTCTTTTTTAAATTAAACTCAACCAAATAATTATTCAATTTGTTTCACACAAATACACATTTTTAAATAGCTAAATGTATATATTTTACAGTACATGGAATATTATGAAAAAAATATCTGAGAGATGAGGGGATATGTAAAATTAAAGTTCCCAAGTCTCTGAGAAAATAGCTGAAATTGTTATGTGATCTGCAATCCTTAATTATGCAATTTAAGCCTCCTGAAAAAATAGCAATACACCAAATTGGATAGTTATTTCGGTCTTCTTTTTTATCAACATAAAACCGAACTCAAGCGTGACATTAGATAAATCAACTTCAAAAGAAACCTCATTTCACCAAAATTGGTAGTTTTTGCTCTAACTTTCTTATTTATGTCATTATTATCAATTCATGCTTTCTAAATAAAAATTGCCAAAATATATAGGAAGAGATTTTGTTCAACTACTACATCCTACAAACAAAGGTGCTCTTTGACACGTGTCAGGGGAATTAATCGAATTAGTATCCTCTGCATTAACTCAAAAAGTAATCTTTTGAGTTAATGAATTCTTACCATTCAATTTATTTTAAGATTCGTGCACATTAGATCCGCACTATTATTAAAGAATCCTATATCATAAGCAGAAACCAGATTGAGTCTGTTTAAAATCAGACGGTTGAGATTCAGTAACTCAAAAGATTCTTTTTTTATGTTAATGCAGAGGATACGCGTTCGAATTAATCGCCCCTTAACAACAACGTGCCCCAATAGGTGTCTACCCCTAGACTGCCACAAATAGAAAGCGGGCCCAAAGCCTTAAGAGTACTACATCTTACCCACAATGGAAAAGGGGCCCATACTTGAATGGATTGGAGAGAATCCAGCTAAATGAGAAAGAGATGGCAATGCAAATGCCCGTTCCTCAGTGTCTCAATGAAGCACGTGCAACTTTCTTTTTAGAAATAGAAAAATTGATTTGTCAGGAAAACAGATTAATGATGTTTTTTCTTCAAAATAGGAAAACAAAAAAATTTAAGAAGACAGTGGCGGAGCCACATATAATGAATAGAACTCCATTTATTTTTAAAAATTTCATGATTTTGATATATATTTTAGAGTAGAACACTATAATACCGTAAATTGATTCTTATATATATTATTTTAAAATAATTACTTAACTTCTATAACTTAAAAGTCTGCCACTACCTTATCTATATAATTAATAAACTGAACCATTATTTGGATCCACTCATAACTTCAAAATCCGATCTCCCTCCCTTTCCTTCTTTTTTTCTCTTTTCTAGTGAGGAGGAGGGAACCGACGTACCATTGATCGGCTATGATGACTATATATCAATCTGTTACCTGACAAATCGAACTTTTTAATTTCTAAAAAAATAAAAAATATATATATATAGCATGTGGATGCCACTCACCATACAATAAAATGGTACAGCCTTTAAAGCTTCATACCTTTGAAGAAATTTCAGCCGTAGACAATTAAAGAAACTATTTTGAGCGGTCAACAATATATAGCACAAACTAGTTTCCTCCAAATAACCTGTTGTTTTGATTTAGAATGAAAAATTAAGAGATCATAAGACATAAGTTAATAGCATTTTGGGATATGTGAGAAGAATTTAGATATAATTTATTGAATTAAAAGTAGGATGCAAAATGAGAATCTATAGCAAATTATTAGGACTAGGAAACAATAGTACTACTGTACTACGTACCGTTATAAGGAGTATGTATTGAGCTTTCATGTACTTTACACAAGCTTAAATTGGTGACATGAGATTCAAGTTTGTGAAAGAATGGTTCGGTTTTCCGTTCTAATTTTAAAATTATAAATGAAGTTGAGAATTAGTTAGTCTTTGATCGATATTTTTTGCAAGGAAGATGACAAGTTTGAAATTTAGCTGACGACTCCTGTAGATATTTAAAATTAAAAAACTACTATTAATATTATTTATTATATAAAATTGATGTACATAAATTTTGGTTGTTTATGAAATATAATCTATTATTTGGTATTAGAATAAAATAATAAAAGTGAAATATGAAAACATAAAAAACAGAAGTTAAACATTTTGATATTTTTTGGATACAATATTCAATCTTTTATAACTTAAAATAGTTTATTTTGTTTTTAAATTAGATAAAAATTAATATTTAAATAATCACTCTATGAAATTCAAAGATAGTTTAATTATTTTTAATTCAAATTTAATAATTATGAGTAAGATTAACATTTGAGGAATTAATTATTTTGAATAAAAAAGTTTGACAGTAAGAAAGATTGGTGAAGAATAAAAGTTTGAAAAGCTATTTCTAACCAATTAATACTTTAGAAATCTGGTGGCATTACCCCTATGATTATATGAGAATCTAGAGTATAATTACATGAGGTACCATATCATCGTTCAAGTTCTAAATGGAGAGGTAAAGAACTCTATATTTATGTAATTTTCAGCCATGAATGATGAGATTAGAATCTCAGACACAACATGCATCAACTCATAATTTAACTTTAAAATGCTCTTAGCCGTTTGTCATTTTAATGACTTTCAATCAATTCCAACTCAGGAGAATGCTATATTCCTTGTATCAATTAATTGTGTTACCTTTCATGCGTGTCAAATTTATTAAGAGGATATCAATTGACAATAAATATAAGACAATTTTGAAAATTATTGTAAAATATTAAAATTTCAATATTTAACATTTTGGTTCACTTTTTGCATTTATTAAATTATTTGAGCTTTTAAATGGTCTAAATTAACATTTTCTTTATTATCTATCAAAATTGAAAATTTCATTTTATAAGAATATTTATTTGTCCAACAACACATTTTAATTTATTTATTTTATCATCAATCATTATATCGATTGATTTGACAAATATGTTGAGATTGTTAAATAAATTAAAGATATTTGAGAGCAAGAAAAGAGAAAAATAAACTTCCCTGTAATCAAATAGCAAACTAAATTATTAATATCATTAACTAGTAAAAGAAATTAGTCATGCCGTTATCGGTTTTGATATGTTACATCATAAGTGTCGCGTAATGCGAAAGAAACGTGTCTTTTTTCACTATCATGATACGTCATGCAAACAAACGGTCACTTCACATCACATGGCACATTATATAACTAATTTTTTCAACATCACTTCCTTATTTTAATTTATTTTTGCAATATTTTTTATTTTTCCTCTATGAAATAACATATATAAAACCTTAACAAATAATTAAACATGACCCATCACATTAATGACATGACGTACTTAATTTGATATGACTATTTATAACTACAAGAAATGAAGAGTATCATCCACGAGGATAAAGTTGACTATCTGCGATATTTTACGTTATAATAATTAATTATACCTCAACATGAGAAGGGTTCAAATGCCTCCATTTTTTAAAATTTTAATAATTCAAAATTTAAAATTAAAAAGTCAAAATAAAACCGTTGGATATGATCTATATTATTTTATCAATGCACGTGTAAAAAATTATGACATTTCAATTTTATTTTGGTTGTCATCAAAAACTTGTTAAAAATGTACTAATTTGGATGATTTCTAGACGTTGATTTTTGAACTCATTGATTCACATAAAAACAAAATTAAAATGTGATAATTTTTTATGAGCACATAGAGAAAATAAGATAAATCACATCTAATGATTTTATTTTGACTTTTAAGTTTTACATTTTGAGTTATTAAAGTTTTAAAAAATGAAGGCATGATGGAGGCACAAAAAATGGAGGCATTTGAACCCTCCTCTTATAACATTTACAGATCATTGGACTACAATATTTCTCTATTTTAAATTAACTGTCAAGAAATCCATGCTCACTAATTAATAAAATCTCATTGTTTGTTTACCAATCCACTGTTATACTGTTAAAATAAAATGCAATTAATTTGATCGCATATTACTGGACATTCCAATTTACTCCTCATTATGCATGACCACTGCTACATAGTCAAGAAAAATGTGACTTAATTAACTAGCACGTTGTAATCAAAAATATTTTTCACATAATGTTACTAAAATGATATAGAATTGTCATATTACACGAATAATCATGTTGTGTGTAGTCACACTGTGATCATACTTACGTGATAAAACTTGAGATAATAATCGCCTTTTATTATTTTTTTCTCAGATTTTAAGTTATTTCATAGAAAAATAGAAATAAATGCTAAAAATAAGAAACATTGCAAAATAAATTAAAATAATAAAATAATATTGAAAAATTAGTCATGTGATGTGAAATAACAGGATCAATTTGCATGATGTGCTATTTGTTTTCTTAATCAAAGAGAGACACGTTATGTCACATCACATGACCGAGACGATACCGTAACTTGTCGTGACGGAACCAATAAAACAATTAATTTTCTTCACTACTACTAAACAAGAAGTATAACACAAAATTTTCAAGTAGTAAAAAACTGTAAATTTCAAACAACCCAACCTTTCTGTATATCCAGGGTATAATTTTGTGCAACAACGCTGCATGCACTTAATCTAGCAGCTGATAGCTTTCCAAGCGACACGTGTAGGATCAGGATTGTTTTCTCAGTCACTTTCTCCTGCCTAAGTGTTAGGCATCTGTTCAAAATCTAATTTGTGTATGCTTTGGAACATAATTGGATCTGAATCCTTAAAGACTAGATCTGGT
>CAXKVR010000918.1:0-20709 GCA_964058845.1 Carex sylvatica
ATGAAGCTTCTAGGTTACATAGAGGTCCACATGAATGTTTTCTATTCTAAATTAAAGGATAAGGGGGAATTTCATGTATATCCCTCAAAATCCTCAAAATTACGTATTCGTTCTCAAAATACAAATAGTCAATCTGAACCATTCAACATGATTTTCATATGAAAATGTACTTGCAAACTATATTTATATTTTTTGGAACTTTTTTTTACTATTTTTTAGATAGGTAGAAAATCACTACTTTTGAATGTCTCAAATCTTTAAATCAAGCAATTTTCTACTAATCTCAAAAAAATAGTAAAAAAATTCTGAAAAATATAAAATTTGATCTGCAAGTATATTTTGAACAGTTCAGATCAAACTATTTCAAATTTGTAAATGAAGATATTGATCCATAGTACAGATCAATATGTGCTATGCATAGTACCATAGCCACACTCAAAAGTAGAAAAGAGAAGAGAACTACTTGATTCTGATCTCTTGAAGCTTCAAGAGATATGTTCTTGCATCAGGGATATCTTTGGTGTTAATCTCGATGGTGTTTTTAATCCTCTCAGAATCAGACAGCAACCCAGCTCTGAAATTAAAAATAAAAAAATAAAAAAAATTATTTAAAAATCATTCAAAAATCGAAGCTAATTATGAAATAAACCTGAAGTAATACTATAACAGTACAGATATAACTTTTTGAATCACCCAAAAGCATATATAAGTTCATAGGGTTTCTCCCACCTTATTGGGCAAATATGTATTTTCTTATTAATTTTGATTTTATTACCAAACAGTAACTCAATCAAGCATGTACAAGGGAGACAAATGTCTTTATAATATATTTGCAAATCGGTACCTATTTCTAAGTTTCAAATTCATTCAGGAAAACATTATATTGATACCGTAAAGTTGAAATATAACTTGAATCTTACTCTTTTCTAGCAGTCTTCCACATTTTTGCATAGTGAGACACAGCAGCCGGGTCATCAGGATCAATTGTGATTTTTTCCCTCTTAAAAACAGAATAGACAGTGTCGTATACTTTCTTCACATCAAGGAAAATTCCCTTCAGGGTTTCTGATTTATACATAGATATTATTATTTATAGATTTTGGCCAAATATGCACATAATATTGGTATCACAAGTATGGTTTAATGAAATGAACACTCAAAACAGTTTGATATTGATATTGAATTGTATATAATGAAGTCTAGGTCAAATCTTAAAGCTAACATGACCAATCCAACATGATCTCCTTATGAAAATGTACTTGTATATCAAATTTTACATTTTTTAGAATTTTTTTACTATTTTTGTAGATAGGTAGAAAATCACTTGATAAATTCTAGTCCATTCAAATATAGTGATTTTCTAGCTATCTAAAAAAACAGTAAAAAAACTTTCTAAAAAATGTAAATTTTACCAGTAACTACAATTTCATATGGAGATCATGTTGAATGGTTTAGATCGACTATTTTAACTTTAAAATATCGACAGATTAGCTAATAGCACATACCATCTAACTCATTAGGAGGGCGTCGTGGGCCTTTTGGCTCAGCACTGCGAGCAGTTTCCTTTGCATAGGTACGAACTGAGAGAGCATTTTCACTGCCGAATACAGCTTGAACAGAATAAATCTACAAAACCAGGTCACGAAATCAGGTGAAACCGGTCTAATTCAGAAAAAAAACCTAACTTAGATTCCGATAGATCAAATCATCGATCAGATCTAGAGAGACATAGAATGCGGATAAAGAGAAAGAGAGAGAGATGATACTTGACGAGATCTAGAGAGGATACGAGAAGCCAACGCCATGGCCGCCTGAGCTAATCACAGACTTTCGATCAGGGTTTCTTTGTGTAGAGACAAAGCTTAGAGAGAGGAGAGGATTGCGATTTGACGGGACGAAAAGGAAAGCGAGGAAGAAAAAAATAATAATATAAAGCTCAGTTATAAGTTCTACTCACCGTCAGATTGCAATTTGACGGTAGAGATCTTCGGGAAGAAACAGGTAATACGTTCCCTACAGTAACACAAATGTTGATATTGTATATTGACCGTCCAGAATGGCTCTGATTATGATCAGACTGTGTTCATCTAAATTTAAAATATGAGGTGCTGTAGGGATTGGGTCATCATCTGCGCGAGGAGACGGGAGCCCAAGAAATAGGATTTTAGTTGGATGTTTCTAATGGGCTTAAAAGCCCAGATCAATTAATGGGCTGTATTAGATTTTATGTAATGTCGGATCACCTTTTCACAATATTGCACTTCAGACAATAACAGCCCCAAATTTGTAATCATTGTTGTTAAATTGGCATATAGTATGAGTCGTTGATTTTTTTTATTTTTTTAATGTTTTATAATTAAAGTTTGGTTACCTATATGGATAGTTCATGTTTAGAAATTAGAAACAAATTGAGTGAGCTAATGTTTATTGGTGTTGTTTTCTCTCTGGCTTGAATATTATTGTCTCGAAGAAGTGATTATGTTGCATTGATGACTTTAAAAGGCATAATAATAATGGCTGATATTCTTAATTTTGAGAAATGAAGAGTTATGATTTGAAATGAAAATATTTAATACATCTTTTGATACATTCGGTTCTTTTTCTAAAAGTACTTAATTTATCAAAAATCTGAATTATGTCATATCATCTAGCTAGGATGCATCCTCAATGGGAGATTCAGAGCGTTCTCAACAGCCGCACAAGGAGTCCAAATCTGCTGTAATTCTACAGGATCCTAAAAATTTAAATATCAACTGTTCAAAATTTTTTGTGCATGAATCTCAAAAACATTCTCAGAAAAGTAAATTTTACACACGTATCTCGAGAGTTACTAATGGTTGGGATCAGAATTATAGGGTCTTGTAATTCTCGAGAATTACAACAGATTTATTTTCCACAAGGAGCATTCTAGATGATAGATGTGTCGGTGCTATTGTTAGTACGTACTTTCATCGATCTTATGATTCTAATATTATTTTTAGCATATCTTTTAAAAAAATATATATTTGCAAGTTATTTTCAGGTGTTAGTTTTAGATTATTTAGTGGGCTATTCAGTTGCAACATCTTTCTCCTTTCTTCTACTTGTAAACTTTTGGGTGATGATTAGGCAATTTCCTCACCTACCACCCCAATTTCACAATTTTTTCTTATGATAAAAATGTTTGACGATTAGAGGTAGATTTCTCTTTTATCTTATCTTGTGGTGTCTTCTGACTGTGGAGCAAAAATAACATTCTTATACTGTTCAACTGATACAATTATTAGTACGTAAGTCGTGTTTTATTACTAGATCCCTTCCGTAAATAATTGCCTTAAAGGTTGACGATGATTTGGGGTACAGTAATATGAGCTATATTTTGCCAAGATCTACTTCTTGTTAGAGATGTGCTTATTATTTACACAACCAAAGATCTCCAGGTACCCTACAGAGACCTTTCAATTGTCAATCATGCATGTATAATTAAATAAAGACAACATGAAATATCTGAGATATGAATCCCAAAATACATACGACTCAACCATGGTTAATCAAATTTTAGACAAAAATAATATCGAGAGTATATGTGTCACTCTACCTTACCCCTTGTAGCTAGCCAATGGATCTTGGACAAATTTTTCCTGTAGAGCAAGTAGATACAATTTTCTTCTAGGAATTTCCAAATCCAAATTCATGACTTTGTTCATGATATTTAAAATCTTGTGCATTTTGTCTATTAATTTGAAAACAGGAATTGAGCTCGCTGAGTTGTTTGAAGATGACAAATACCAACAAGCATTGTTGTAGGAGAAACATTGTGGCCAATAGACAGAATAAGCACTTTGCCGGATGATCTTCTAATACACATGCTCTCCTTCTTAAGTACCAGAGAGGTTGTACAAACTTGTATTTTGGCCAAAAGATGGAGAAACGCATGGGCATCAATGCGTGTTCTTAAATTAAAACTTCGCGAATTCTTGACAAATAGTGATCTAGGAAATGATGGAAGGAGGAAATTATGCAAGGATAAGTTTGAGCAATTTATACATGGGGTCTTGAAAAATAGAGGGCGATTCTTGGATTTCAATACGAATGGTTTATCCATATTGAAAATGACTATTCTATGGAATGACTCGACCGAGTATTTACTCTAATGCCTCGGGTCATCAATATCTTCTATTATAGAAAGAATAAGTTGGAAATGCCTAATTTAGTTTTCTCTTATCGAAGCCTACAAAAACTCAAGCTGATTCTCTCCGCTTGATAACTATCATTAGACCGAAATTAATAAACATACCTTCTCTGAAAGTTTTGAACCTGTACCGTGTAGATCTTGATGATGATTTTGCACACAAGCTCTTGGGCTGCCCTGCCCTTGAAAGCCTGTATCTACGTTCTTCTCATTTGGATTTCTCTGACATTTCCTCCAAAGTGTTGAAGACATTAGCTCTTAAAGACTGTCGTTATCTCAACCAAATGAACAATTCTGCTTTAAAAACGATCCATAGAAGCCTTTGCCACACACACACACACACACACACACACACACATATATATATATAGAGATAGGCTAATATACAATCGATTGTTCCTAGCCTCCCGTGCAATCAAGTCGTTTTCCGATTTTTAAAGTCCAAATGATCGATCCAAATCGTTAGATGTCATCTCCATATTAAAATCTGCTAGGAGACCAAATTTTATATTTTTTGAAATTTGTTTACTATTTATTAAGCCACTTTCAAAATCGCTGATCCAACGGTAGCTTCTGATTTTTACTGTTTGGTAAACCACCGTTGGATCAGCAATTTTCAAATCGGCTTAATAAATAGTAAAAAAATTCCAAAAAATATAAAATTTGGTCTCCTAGCAGATTTTAATATGGAGATGACATCTAACGGTTTGGATCGATCATTTGGACTTTAAAAATCAGAAAATGACTTGATTGCACGGGAGGCTAGGAACAATCGATTGTATATTAGCCTATCTCTATATATATATATATATATTATTCCGGGGTGTGATTACATTGCCTCAAGAGCTTTCATTCATTAAAGTCCCCCTTGTAACTGTTCCAAGTTTTTCATCGTTGCCACTTGGGCTTTGGTTCGTCAAACTTGGAAAACACAGAGAATTTTGTTCATAATTTTGAACTTACATTATTCATAAGAACTACAACTTACGGGTTCCGGGATAGCATAATTCATGTTACGATCCCGGGTCCCTTGGACTTGTGCAAAAGTAAATGCAGTAAAAATAAGATACAATTGAAATAAACGTGGACGACGTCACAGTTCGACCTGAATTTTATATGTACAATTTGCGGAGGTGGATGGCATTCCACGGGCGAATGAGGTTTCTTCCTTCCATGTCTTCGAGCTCGTAGGCCCCTTTTCCTCTAATGCTTATGACGTGATAGGGGCCTTCCCAATTCTGCTCCAGTTTGCTGACGTGCTTGCTTGATGCTTCTACTTTCTTTAGCACAAGGTCCCCTGGCTTGTATGCATGGGGTATGACCTTCCTGTCATAGGTTCGCTTGATACGTTTTTGGTATTCGGCCATTCGGATTTATGCTTGCTCGCGCGCTTTTGGGATGAACTCGAGTTTGGTTGCTCGCACTTCATCGTTATCGGCTATCACATGAGTTGTCACTCTGAGAGACAGCTGAATTAGTTCCATGGGGGCGCGCCTCCTATTTTTTGAAACCACCATTCAAATGAAGCTATTCCAAAGATCCGGGTGAGCAACAAAACTAGAACCAAACCTATTCCAACAGTTGAGCAACCGAACTTGAGGTGGAGACAGAACAACCCTACACCTCTCAACAATGCTAACCATCCACCTTACAACAACTCCTTCCACAACCACCCAAACAACAACAACAGGAACTTCCACCAGATCTTTCCCAAACCAGAACAACAGATTGACCCAATCTGGCCTATCTAAGCCATACTTTGCTCCCGCTATAAATGATTTCATGCATGAGCAGGGGAAAATGAACATGATGATATTTGAGCAAATGCAAACAATGAATGCACAACTGGCTGCTCAAAATAAATTGATGATGGAACAGATGAACCACCAAGCTGCACCGGGCCAACCACAACCTGGCAAGCTTCCTAGCCAACCAGAGGTTAACCCCAGAGGAGAGGCTAAGGCAATCACCCTGCGAAGCGAAACACATTATGAAGGACCTGTTGACCAGACCGCCGACATGGACCGTACAGATCTCACACGGACCGTGTCACCCCTTTCAGAAGATAATCCTGGCCGAGACAAGCCGACCCAACTCAACACGGGCCGTGCAACCACCCGAAGTCGAATTCCTTGACCGTGTAGAGTCAACACGGCCAGCAGAAAAAGATGTGACCAGTAATGACATAGATCGTGCCAGTGTGACACGGCCCATATAGAAGGGACCTGATAGAGAAAAAGAAAGAGGGGCCGAAAGACCATCACCTTATCGGTTGCCTATCCCGTTTTCCCAAAGACTAGCTGAATCAAGGCTGAATGACTAATTCACAAAATTTATCAATGTTCTCAAGGAGTTGCACATAACCATCCCATTCACCGAGGCCTTAACTCAGATGCCCACCTATGCCAAATTTCTGAATGACATCCTATCCAACAAGCGAAGCTTGGGGGGGCACGAGACGGTGAAATTGACGGAACAATGCAGTGTCATTTTTAGAAGTGAGCTGCCTCCCAAACTGGAAGACCCAAGTAAGTTTTCCATTCCTGGCACTATAGGAAATGCTACGATCAAGAAAGCTCTATGCGATTTGGGAGCTAGCGTGAGTCTCATGCTGCGCACTATCTTTGATCGAATGGGGGTAGGTGAGCTCAGACCTACACGAATGACCTTGCAGTTGGCAGACTCCTCAGTGCGGCTTCCACTTGGCATAGTGGAAGACGTGCCGGTTCAGGCTGGTAAATTTTATGTACCTGCTGATTTTGTTGTGATGGAAATGGAAGAGAATAAAAAAGTCTCCATTATTCTGGAATGACATTTTCTAAGAACTGTAGGTGCAATCATTGACGTGTCCCATGGAATGCTGACCCTGAATTTTGGAGGAGAGAAAGTGAGATTCCAGATCGACCGTGCCATGAAGTTCCCCTCACCAGCCGAATCTTGTTTCAGAATAGATGTGATGGAAGAATGCTTGACAAATTTGGCCGATGACTACTTTCTTGAGGAAATCAACAACTTGTTAATGTATCATTCTGATTACTTATCTGAGTTGCAGGTCGAAACTAGTGAGCTAAAATCAGTATGTGCAGCAGACACAGATCTTGTGAGTCTGGAAGGAACTGACACGGACCGTATCCCTCTTGACACAGATCGTGTTTGAAAATCTGAACTGCAAGGAGAATTTGGGTCGGAGAAGGATGACACGAAAGAGCTACACAACCCGAGTCAACCTAACACGGACCATGCCAAAACCCAAACTGAGCAACCCACTCCCGAGTTGAAGCCTCTTCCGGCTAACCTCAAGTATGAATTTCTTGGCCCAAATAACTCCTGTCCCGTGATTGTAAATGCAGGTTTAAACCCCGATCAAATCGCCAAACTTTTGAAGAAGCTGAAGGTTCACAGAGGTGCGATCGGGGACTTAATCAAGGACTTGAGGAATAAGCCCGTCTATCTACTCACACAGGATCTTACTGAAAGATGATTCCAAGCCATCTGTTGAACACCAAAGACGGCTCAATCCCAATTTGAAAGAGGTAGTAAAGAAAGAAATTTTTAAACTTCTTGAAGCAGGTATTATCTACCCGATTTTTGATAGCGAATGTGTGAGTCCTGTCCATGTGGTGCCAAAGAAGGAGGAGCCACAGTGGTGAAGAATGAGAAGGATGAGTTGATCCAAACTCGTGTGGTGACCGGTTGGAGGATGTGCATTGATTATAGGAAGCTCAATGCAGCCACACGCAAAAACCATTTCCCACTGCCATTCATTGACCAACTCCTTGAAAGGCTTGCTAATCATTCTTATTTTTGTTATCTTGATGGTTATTCTGGTTTCTTCCAAATACCCATCCACCCGCAAGACCAAGAAAATACCATATTTACTTGTCCATATGGTATATATGCATATTTACTTGTCCACCAGACTCACCATTTGTAGGTGTCTCAGCTTCGCGAGTGATTCGATTTCCAGGCCGACCCTTAGACCCACTCCCTTAAGTTATGGGAGGGTATGGAGATAGACCACTTCTGAAACTTAATCACTGGCATGGAGCTAGGGTCAGTTCTCAACAAGGAGTACAAGGGCCTCAACATTCCTCACCCAGCCCTCCGCTACATCCAGAGGATCCTGATTGTTACCATCTTTGCACTAGGCGAGACAGTCGCCCGTGCCAACATAGAGGACCTCCAGCTCATGGATCACATGCTCCGCCCGGACGAGGAGCTTGAGTGGCCAGACCGGATGCTCTTCATGATCCAGCACTAGATTCGTCAGCAGCGCTCCACGAGAGTAGGAGGCACCATCACCATTTGCGCCAGGGTGACATTATATGCGGTGGTCCACGACTCCCTCATCGCGGACAGACAGGAGTTGCCCATCCAGGGTGACATTATATGCGGTGGTCCACGACTCCTGGATGCCAATGCCTACCGCTCGGCCAGATTCATCAGGATACAGCGCGGCATTGCTGGTCATCGCACCAAGTATCTTTGGCGCATGCCGGATGAGAGGACTACCTACACCTTGCCCTTCCCCGCACCCCTCTCCTTCGATGATAGGAGCACTTGGCTCTTTACTGCACACTTGTCCGGGCTAGCCCAGGACCACCCTCACCTCCCATTCAGTCACGCCACCAGTCTCCTCCCTGTGAGGATGTGCTCATGGAGGATGCATCGCCATCTCCACCACAGCCACATGCACAACCCTCTCCCCCACAGACACATGCATCCACCTCTTCCACCACTGACCCCACTATGCAGGACTTGTACCGTCTTATCACTGCTATGCAAGACACACAGCTCGATATATGTGCCACTCAGGTCACCATGCAGGCAGTTCAGACCCAACAGGATGACACTCTTCGCGACATCCAGCAGTAGGTGGTGGCTAAGGGTGAGCGGCTCTCCGGGATTGAGGATGAGTTACGCGACTAGCGCTTCTACGATGACTATGGGTACTACTCAGAACCATACTCTCCACAGGATTGATCAGGTTTGATTTCTTTTCTCCTAGCTTTATATTTTCTCTATCTTTCAGTCTTGAAGCATTGAGGACAATTCTCAAACTAAGCTTGGGGGGAGACATTTTGCATTCTAGGTTTATTTACTTCTATTTAGGACTTGTTTACCTACAATTAGATCATGTTTACCCATTTGTTGCATTTTTAGGTGAAACTTACTTGAATTGCTTGAATCAGGGATTTGTTGTGAAATTTTTTGGTGATAATTAGGACGACCCCGACTTAATTAGAACTAACCTCATAATGTACCATAGAACTACTTTAGATGAGATTATTTTGAGAACTTGGAAGGATGAAAACTTGAATCATGTCGAAAAAGAATTTTAAAACTGAATTGTGCCTTTAAAATAGGGAAATGAGATTTTAAACAACAGAAAGATTGGGATATCCATTGGTATGAAAGAATACCAGTGGATGTGTGTATTCATGGTATATGCAAATGAAAAAGAAAAGAAATAAATTTGTTTTGAAAAGATGGAGAATATAAGAGTACTGGCAATAAGTCCTTAGGGGCGCCTTTGAGCTCGTCTCCCAATTTTAGAAAAAAAAGAGTACTAGCACAATCCATCTGAATGCCTTTGAGCTCAAGAAAAAAAATCAATCAAAAGACTTTTGCATATATCAACACACGAAATCCGTAACTTTTTAACCTAAGCTTGTTCCAAGCTTGGGGGGGCAAAAAAGAAAAAAAAACACCATAAAACGAAGGCATTATTTCAGAAGAAAAGTGAAATATTGATAAATTCGAGTAATTAGTCTTTACAAATATCAAAGCATCTCAGAATTTGAAGTTTGATTGGTAAATTTGTGAGGTGAATCAAAATTGGTTCAGAAAAGGCCTAAATTTTATCAAAATGATTCTAAAGATTTCAGATAATAGTGACTCATGTAAGCTTTCACAATTAGTAATTCATCTTGCATTTAGATAGTTTAAAGACCTACCTGGTACCTGAGTTGGGATTTTTTGCTTGAGGACAAGCAAGATTTCAGCTTGGAGAAATTTGATAACTCGCAAATATGTCTATTTTCCGACCCCCTATTTTATGCCAAAACTTGTGTTTAAATCCATTAAATCGGTCGTATTTCATTGATTATCTATAGAATATGATACTGCTGCAAGTTTGTTCTTATTTTGCAGGAATCGGGTGAAATCGAGGAGAAATCTGGCTTTGAGAAGTTCTGACAATGGCCATACAGCATCCTGTTCGGACCGTATCAATCTCGACACAATCACTAGTTTGACCGTTGACTCGACCACAGAAGAAGCACATTGACACGGACCGTATCGAGTCCGACACGGGTCATGTCAGACAAATGTGACAAGAAATCTGGAGTTATGGAAAGAAGTCTGAAGGAAGGAAAGTCGACCTTAGAAACATATAAGCAGGATTCCTTACTCCATGGGAGGTATCTAATCATACAGGAGCTACCCCTAGGCATCTTCTTGACGGCTGACTTAGAGGCGAAGTAGAGAGGAGGAAAACGCAAGATTTTCGATGATTCTTCTCTGTATATTTTGGGTTTTGTCATGAATTGTCTTTCTTACTCTTGTTTTGTTACTTCTAGGATGATTTTTGAGTAGATTTATAGTTTCTAGGGTTATGATGTAGTCGAATACTTTGTTTATTTGCTTGTTATTTGATTATGAGTTGATTCTTGTGTTTGCTTTCTTGAGTATTATTTTAATTGCTTTTTTGAAATTGATTGATTATTCTTTGGTTTGACCACTAAATGAGGCCTCACCTATAAGGTAATGTGTCCAATTTGATACTTCAACCTGACTAGTATTTGAGGTAGGTTTAAAACCGAGAGGTAGAATCAATAGTAGCCGAGAGGTGAACTTTCCACACATCGAGAGATGGTGGATACCTTTAGTAAACCAAACAAGTGACTTAGGTAATTCAAACCAACAAACGAGAGTTAAGATTAGAACTCTTAGAGGATTAAATTGCAATTCCGTTACCGAGTTTATTAATCCAACAAACGAGAGTTGAAGTTTAGAAATATCAGGTATGGTCAGTTTAGCGCAAAAATCAGATAACAACAGTAATTACTCGAAGCTGACACGGACCGTGTCAAATCCAACACGGGTCGTGTCAGCCGACAGACAGAGTTACAGATGAGTCAGAAACCCTGGAAACCTTTTTAAAATAGTTTAAAAACTGAAATTTAATTTACCAGTTATTTATTATTACTGTCATTAGGATATAAAACTAACAAACTAACTTTTCACACACTTCTAGTATTTAAAGTAATTTAGGTTAAGTCTAATTTATATTTTAACCGTCCATTGGATCGATACCTTATCATACTACTTGATAGGATTGTGCATTTGCAATCCGATTCGGAAAGTATAACAAGGTTTAAAAGGTACAGTCTTCTGTACTAAAACTTTGTAGTACACTTCTGGTGTGAACATATCTCCCCCTGCAAACTCAACATCCTCAAAAAAATTTGTATTTTCCATATCAAAAACTAAAAATTATGTGTGATTATAAAACTTATAACCCCTTGATTGCTCAGGATACCCAATAAAATAATAACTAACTGTTCTTTCATCCAGTTTCTTTTCATGTGGCCTATAAGGCTTTGACTCACCTGGACAATCCCACCCACGCAAATGTTTTAAATTAGGCTTTCGCCCATTCCAAATTTTGTATAGGGTTTTGTTAGTTGCTTTAGTGGGTATTCTATTTAGGATATGTGCTACTGTCTTTAAGGCTTCACCCCATAGATTATTTGGTAGAGAAGTGCGACTCATCATAATTCTTACCATGTCTTTAGGCGTTCTATTGTGCCTCTCAAAAACATCGTTCATTGCCGGCGAACCAAGCAATGTATTCTGAGGCACAATGCCTCATTCATCTATGAACTGTGCAAAATGCCCTTTACATTGTTCTCCTGATCCATCATATCTGCCATAATATTCACTACCACGGTCAGATCTAATGGCCTTAATGCGTTTGTTAAGTTGTAACTCAACTTTCGCTTTGAAACTTTTGAACATGTCAAGGGCTTGAGCCTTTTTCTTAATTAAATACATGCAGCCATATCTTGAATAGTCATCTATGAAACTAATAAAATATCGTTGACTATTTCTTGTAGCCATTGGAAATGGACCACAGATATCGGTATGAATTAATTCTAAGACTTCTAAACACTATTTGGCTTCATATTTTCTAAAATTGGTTTGTTTCCCTTTTATGCAATTTATACAATCATTAAGATCTGAAAAATTTAAGGGTTGAAGAATTTTATTTGACACAAGTCGTTCAATTTTGTATTTATAAATGTGACCTAATCGTTTGTGCCATAATGTAGTTGAATTTTTATTAGTTATTTTTTTCTTACTATTTGTATCGACATACAAGGTTTCAATATATGAACTATTGACATCCAAAGAATACATATTATCATAAACCAAAAGAAAACCAGAACCAACCTATTTTGAATCATGAAACAAACTAAAGTTTTGATTTCCAAAAGAACAAGTAAATCCATACTTATCCAATGCAGAAATAGAAATTAAATTACGTCTAAAAGATGGTACAACAAAAGTCTCATACAAATTCAAATATAATCCTGATTTTAACAATAATCTATAAGTCCCAATAGCTTTCATCTCAACTTTATTGTCATCGCCCACAAAGATGAATCATCACTTTGCTTCCGGTAATTTAGGCAGCCCTGCAAATATATACTTATGTGAGTAGTTACACCTGAATTTATCCACCAAGTATATCTAGATTAGAAGATAAATTAACTTCTGAATAAACCATAACAAGAGATTTACCTTTCTTAGCACGCCAAGTGTGATAATTTTGGCAGTCAATCTTCTTGTGTCCAACCGCACCAAAGGTGTAACAGGCATTTTTTGACTTGGCAACTGATTTGCCCTTATCTTATTTCTTGTTGGTAGTCACTGCAACATCCTTATTATCCTTAGTCTGATCAGATTTCTTACGCTTAGCTGAAGTCTTAAATTTGTAAGTTGTAGCAAAATAGACACTTTTTGTCGTATCATGTTTTAGTCTTTCCTCTTTTTTCACACAATGGAAGATGAGTTCATTAAGTGGTCATTTGTCATTTTGACAATTATAGCTCACCTTAAACTGTCCAAAGTGTGAAAGAAGAGATATCAATGCCAAGTGCACTAAGATATCATCAGAGATCTCCAACTTAAGCGCCCTTAGTTTTGAAACAACATTAGACATCTTCATGATGTACTCCCTAATACTTCACTTATCTTTATATTTCATTGAGACAAGTTTTGTTAAGAGTGTACCAATTTCAGACTTTTTATTTTTAACAAACCTTGTCTCGACTTCAGCTAAAAATGTCTTAACATTAGTAATCTCATCAGAAATCAAGCCTCTAAATGCCTCTGGAATGAACCTTTTCATGATCATTAGACTCACTCTATTGGATTTGTCTCACTTTTCCTCAACCTTCTTTTCATCAGGGGTTCAGGTAGCAGTAATTTTGGAACAGTCTATTCTGAATGCTAAGTCTAAATTCATGACACTAAGAGCTATCATAACACTCTCCTGCCAATACTTGAAATTGGTATCATTTAACATCGAAATGTCTTTTAGGCCAGTAGTAATGCTAGCTGAAAAATTCAAACAAAAAACCACACAAAACAAACACGATTTAGCAAAAAATTATGATTTTTTTTAATTATGTTCAAATAAAAGGCTAAACTTAACCATCATAATAAAATATTGGTTTCCATTAATTGATTACCGGAGGGTAAATAATTAACTTCTTATGATACTTTGGCGTAATAATAAAGTACTGATAATTCAATAACATATCCACAACATGCCTTCCGAAGGGCCGACATTATTGACATATATATTAATCATAATAATCATCAGTATCCTTTAATATCACTAAATTGTACATAAAACTTCAACAATCACTATCTTTCGGAGGACCGATTAAAGATTGCTTTCATTGAATGTACACTTAATTCTTTTTATATAATGAACTTAAATTAACTTTGTCAAAAGAGGCACTAGAGAGTACAATAAAGACTCCATTAATTTAATTCAAGATATATATAATTTCAATGCCTTTGTAAGAATCATAATCTATACCTTTATCATAAAATAAAATAAAATTCAATAAATATAATTGCATCATAACAATTGCAGTTATTTTTGAATTTACCCGAGCCTAGTGCGAACGCACTAAGAATGAGTGCATCCGCACTGCCTCCAAATATTTTTTTTTTATTGTCTGAATTTAGGAAAACAAAAAATAACTGCATTTATTATGCTGAATTAATACATGATCTAGAGAGAGACTTTAAAATTGGAAGCATCTTAAATAACCATACAAATTTAGAAATTTCTTTCTAATTTTGTGAATCCCGTTTTAGAAAATTTATTAAAAATTCCATATCTGCCCCCAAAAACTAAAATTTTTCAGGATTAAATATTCTTTGATTAGAATTTTGTAATTTCATGTGGAAATCCTCGAGCAAACTCTAACCAATGGAATAACATAAACTTGGGCAATCATGGTCTTAATTAAATAAAAAATTTGTGCTTTCCAAACTTTAATTTTAAGATCAAGATAATCAAGAGAAAATCAACAAAATCGATGAAATGACATCAATTAATTCATAATTCTCTCTAGATTCTTAAAGACATAATCCTTCCGCATAGAAAACCTCTGATACCACTTATTAGGGAATCATAAAGGCCAAACAATTATGCATTATCTAGAAATCAAACACTTATATCTCATCTAGGGGTCAAACACCTACACCCCAGGGAAGAAGAAATAATTTTCAACTTAACGTAAGTACCATCCTATGCCAAAGAGACTCAAAATATAATCTTAAGTGTAGAATATAATACCTGATTCCATGTCGTTTGTCATGGAATCTCAAAAGCCTATGGTGGAGCAACAACTGTCTCCGTGAGCGCGAGACAAGACTCTAGATGCCAAGAATTCCCTCTCGCCATTTTGGTTGAATCGTGGATTAAGTCTTCCAAAGCAACAAGATTTTTCCTTGAGAAATCCTCTCCAATTTTCTAATGGATTTCTCCTCTCAATTCTTTTAATGGTGGAAGAAGGGAGAAGGCACTCAAATTCTGTATAAAAATAACTTCTCTTCAGAATTCTGAGTTGAGTTGGTTATCGTGTGCCTTGGGAACCCGAATTTGTCTAGTGTGGACGCACTAAGACGCATCCAAATAACCGTCTTTACTTTAGCCCCGAATTTGCCCAAGTCCTGAGTGCGTCCGCACTAGGCTAGGACTTTTGTTATGCACTGAACCTCAGAAAATCGACTAAATACCCAGTGCGTCTGCACTAAACTTGGACTTTTTCCTAAAGTTCTCAGAAATTGGCTAAGTGCTAAGTGCGTCCGCACTGATAGTCAGTGCGTTTGCACTCAGGGTTCCAGAAACCAGTTTTCTGCATTTGCAAATCTCAGAATCAATGATTTGATATTTGACTAAATTGTTCTACACATTTATGGATTACATCTTATTGAATACATCAATTGTCTAATGTCTTAATTTCTTATTAGATCACTTTAATTGTGACAACCATATATGACAGTATACAATTCGTAATTATATTACATATATGCTCAACGTTGGATTAAGATCCAACAGCAAAATCTGTGGTATTATTCTTTTGTTTCCTTTTATCTCAACATTGTTATAATCAATGACAACTCAATTTCACTAACCTTCATACATCGAACTGTCAGTGTGTTTGTTTCATAACTGACTTCATACCAATTCCTTTAAACATTTTTTTTCTCAAGTTAATTAATCCTGATTTCATACCAATACCTCTTTGTGCACTGCTATTTTCTAATTATTTGTTGTTCTGTTCCTTTGCAGTATTAACATCTATCTTCACCCGGTGCACGCATAACATTTTCATTTTACTACAGTTATTAAGGTATCCCTCTAATCTACTTGAGAAAAATATATTCTCCAACCTAACAAGAATGCATAATTTATTTTTGCAAATCTGTTGTAAATGGTTATTTTATTATCTGTATATTATATACATATATTTATACAATTAGATATATTTTTTTCCAATCCATTAAATATTGTTGTAATTAGACATGAGGACTTTAGATTTGTTTTTGATGGATTTTACTTTATGTGTATTCATGTTATGTTATAGAAGTGTTGTCCATGTCATAATTAATCAATTAAATATTATTTTTTTATTTTAGTAAGACAAAAGTCTACCAACTGCTAAATTCTCATCTAGATAAAAGAAACAACCAATTTCTTCATAATGAAGAATCGATTATTCGTCCAAACTTGATCCCTATTTCCTAATTCATAGAATTTTCTAATAGTAATGTCTTTCTTTTTAAACATTTTAATGTTTTAATTTTTTACTTTTGAGATGGTTACCGAGTTGAATGATGTCAGCAAAGAGAAATTGGGAGCGTGATATAGTCCATTGTACAATTCTTTAATATTATTTCTTTGACAATATTAACTAGAGATATTTCAACTTCCGTTGCTTGAGATCATGATATAATTAACTCAAATTTAGTAGCGTGTAAGCTTTTAAATGAAATTTTTCCTTTTTTCTTTTCTTTCTTTTTTGCTTTTGCAATTAATATATTCTCTTTTCCACCTTTATTTTAAAATTTTGGGTTGAATAATTGCAACTTTCCAGGTTAATCCTAAATATGGATCTCAATTACCAAATTCATAGAATTTTATATAATACTAGCCATGTCTTTTTTTAACATTTTTAATGCTTTAATTTCTTACTTTTGAGATGGCTGCTGAGTTGAATGAGATCAACAAAGAGACGTGATATAGCCCACTGTACTATTCTTTAGAATTGTTTATTTGACTATATTAAATTAACTAGAGATATTTCAACTTGCATGAGATCATGATATATATATAATTATGTGAGTCAAATTTAGTAGCGTGTGAGCTTTTAAATAATATCATTTCTTTCTTGCTTTTTTACCTTTTGCAATTAGTAGCGTGTGAGCTATTTTTCCTTTCATATGTTGCAATAGTTGCACGATAATATTATTAATATATAATTATCTTTTCTACCTTTATTTTCAAATTTTGTATTGAATAATTGCAACCGTCCCAACACCTTAGATTTGAAATTATACTGAAGCCTGATGATAAAACGAGGGTATATATATACCCCCGTCAATTAATCTACATATACATATATTTCATATCAACATGCCTCGGCAATTTTTTTGTCGTGCTCCATTACATATGAGGTACAGTAGAGAATCTTATTTTGAACCAAAATTTGTGTCCGCTGGCCCTTATTTCTATGAGAAACTAAAGGAGCGAAAAGCCATTAGAAAAGCAAAGGAAGAGTGCATATTGTTCTTTGCGAGTAAGCTGGAGACTGGTTCAAGCAATCCGAATATCAATCATCTTGTTCGGGTGATTAATGTTGCCCAGATGAAGGTTCAGATTGATCAATGGTATGGTAAGAACTTTGGTCTTCAAGAGGACGATTTGTTCCGGATGTTGGTTCGTGACAGTTGCTTTATTATCCGAATAATCCTGGCTTTCTCTAGAGAGGGAGAGGAGAGTATGTTCTATCCGGGAGTCGACATTAAAACGGTAAGATTTGACCTTCTCCTCCTGGAAAACCAAATCCCCTTCTTTTTTCTCGAGAAGGTTTATAATTTCTTTAGGGACAACGACATGCTCCCATCAGTAACACCTTTAGAATATTCACAATCCAGTCTCTCTCTAGTGGAAAGCCATAGCCACTTATCTCAATCCACACTCTCTCCAGAAGAAAGCAAAAGCCATACTCCAGAACAAAGCACAGTTTTCATTGATGATTTCCTCGCAGAGCTCAAACCATTCATATGTTTAGATATGCCATGGCAATTCAATGAAGAAGCCATGCCTATTGACCCAAAACATTTCCTTGACCTTTATTGGAAATGGTGCATACCACCATCTCTTTTGAACGGTGAAGATAGTAATCCAGCAGACCTTCTCCACCGTTATAAGGCGCATGAAAGCTGGGGGAAAATTCATCGCCGCAGTAATGCACACAAAAGAATAAAAAATGCACACGAGCTTTACAAGAGGGCCGGTATAAATTTTCAGAAGAGAGAACACAAGGATGGCTTTGGTATAACTTTCCGACATGGTATCCTGCAGATGCCGCATCTGCATCTCGACCCAAATCACACAACTTTAATTGCAAACCTCATTGCTTTTGAGGATTTCAAGCCTTCAAATAAGCGGTTCCTCACAAGCTACGTTTTACTTCTGGATGGACTAATCAATACAGAAAAGGATGTAGAGTTACTTGAGCGACATGGCTTAATCACTAACAAACTATGCAGCAGTCAAATGGCTTCTACTTACTTCAATAATATCGGTAATGTTTGTTTGGTTGACTATGACAATCATTACTGTAAAAATCAGTTTGATGATTTGAATACTTACTATAACTCCATCTGGAACCGTCAACTTGCAAATTTGGGGCATGAATACTTCAATAGTCCATGGGCATTTATCTCCTTTATGGCTGGTCTAACACTGCTTATTCTCTCAGCAATACAGACTCACTATACTATTGCTAGTTATCACCAAAACAATTAAATTCTTGGCTTGGAGCTTTATCATTTCTAATTTTGTGCAACTGTTGCTTCACTATATTTGGTTTGTATTTTCTCATTAGGATTTCATTGTATTGGCTTCCTTTTTTATTTATTATTTTTTGTTGTGTGTGTTGGATGTGTGTTGTTAATAAAAAGTTACTCCTACCCCAGTTTGCTGAATGCTCTTTATATCATTGTCACTTTGATTGCATTTTAAAGCTTGTGCCTAATTGTTTCTCAATTTTCCTGATTTTGTTGCAAGTTGAGTTAGAATATCATAACAAAACAATCTGTCCTATGCAAAGAAAAGTATAAATCAGCTAGAGTTTTGATCCATAAGTTTACACCCACAAAGTAAAGACAGATTCTAGTAGTAGATATTGTACGAGCGGTGACCTAGACCGCCATACTCGAAGTACACCAGTGAATTTACGAATGTTGGATTGGAACTTATTTCAAAAGAAAGGTCAGATTACTATTTGGAAGAAATTTTAGTCATCCAGTGTATAATAGATCTTTCTTCCAACTGTACAAAAAATAAATAGAACACCACACTCCCACCAATCCTCCCTTATTCTTTATTTCATATAATCTATTCTTACATCAATAATCTGCTGGCTATATAGCCGAATACAAGAAATGTATTAGGCACGCCTATCCTAGAAGGAAATAAATCATCTCTTGCTTTTTCTATTTTATAATATCTCAATCTATACAAATAGGAAACAAATCAATCTAACAAATAAGGAAACTAATAATATAGCGCCTCTGTATGATGCACTGCCATATAGGTCAAATTAATGACCTGCCTTAACACCCTCCCTCAAGTTGGCAGGTCGATATCTACCATGCTCAACTTGACAATTAACTGCTTAAATATTCTTGTAGAAACTGCCTTTGTTAGCACGTTTGCTAGCTGTTCTTCTGACCTCACATATGGAAATGATATGATCTTCTGCTCCAAGTTGTGTTTGATAAAATGTCTGTCGATTTCTACATGTTTCGTGCGATCATGCTATACCGGGTTATGTGCAATTTCAATAGCAGACTTATTGTCATAATACATAAACATTTCTTCTTGTGGTTTATAACCTAACTCAGTAAGGAGTTTCCTTAGCCACAACAGTTCGCAAAGACCTTTAGACATTCCTCTAAATTCTGCCTCTGCACTTGATAAGGCAACCACATTCTACTTCTTACTTCTCCAAGTAACAAGGTTTTCTCTCACAAATGTAAAGTAACTAGATGTTGATTTACGATCATTAATATTTCCTGCCCAATCTGCATCTGTATAACCTGAGATCTTCAAATGCTCATTCTTCCTGAATAATATCCCTTCTCCCGAATTCTTCTTGAGATATCTCAAAATTCTCATCACAGCCTCTAAGTGCTTTTCACTTGGTGCATGCATGAATTGACTTACTACACTCACTGCATATGCAATATCTAGTCTGGTATGTGACAAGTAAATAAGTTTTTCTACCAATTTCTGGTACCGTTCCTTGTTGGTGGTCTTATCATTCGAGTTTTCTTCTAACCTCATATTTTGGATAATTGGTGTATCAGCTGGTTTACAGTCTAACATTCTCACTTCTGTCAGTAAATCAAGAGTGTATTTTCTTTGAGAGAGAGAAATACCTTGTTTTGATCGTGTCACCTCTATTCCGAGAAAATACTTCAAACCTCCTAAGTTCTTCATCTCGAATTCTTTAGATAATCTTTCTTCCAACCATTTTATTTCATCCAAGTCATCACCAGTAATTATCATGTCGTCCACATAGATAATTAGAATTGTGATTTTCCTTGATTATGTTTGTAGAATAACGTGTGATCAGAATCACTTTGGGTGTAATTGTAGCTCTTCATTGCTTTGCAAAATCTCTCAAACCATGCTCGCGGAGATTGTTTTAAAC
>CAXKVR010000919.1:0-31887 GCA_964058845.1 Carex sylvatica
GTGGATGACGTGGCATTCCATATGCTAGCATTGAAAACTAGATAACTCCTGGAGGAAAAATTGTAGACCCGAGAAACACAACAAGACCTGGATCTTTATGGACATGTAGAAAATTCCCATGAAATTCCGGGACCAACGATTAAAACCACGAGTTTAATATGTACGATTGTAAGCCAAGTTCATTTTAATGATTATGCTTTCAGGCGAATTCCTACTCGAATCGGGGCCGCTCCCAAACAAGGTCGAGAAAATAACCTGAACGCGCTTTCGCTTTCATCTTCCTCTCTCTTATCCAATGTATCTCTGTACCTCATGCCTATATAAATTCAACGGTTTTGTTCTCCCTTACTAACACTCGCGCTTTCCTACTTCTCTCCGACTAGGGTTCTGACCTCTCCAATGCACTCTACTATCGATTCTCTCCAGTCGTTCAACCCCCTCTCCTTCCCCTCCAATCCCCTCTCGAAATCGCGTTCCCTCCGATTCCCCAGCTGTCCGCGCGACCGATCAATTAACCCGGTTCTTTTGTTCACTTCCGTTCCGGTTCACCATGCCCGGTTCGACCCGTTACACTTAATTGTCACTTACCCGAACAACAAATCGACCAAAATTTATGCCAACAGTTCACGCAAGCAAGAGAGTGAGAACTCGTCAAGCAATGTCACTCTAGAAACCACTTCAAATAGTAGTGAAGGGATTCAGAAACCAGGAAATAGCTCAAATGCAGCCTCGGCATCAAATTCCCAGTCGTCAAGTCCTCCAAAAAAGGAGAAGAAATGTAAGAATTTGTGGCGGAGAGAGAATCGCATCCGGTGGGAGTGGAAACCTATAGGTGAAAATCAAGATGTTGGCTTTCTCTTCTTACAGTTGGCAGTTTCTTTTTTAGCTTTTTGGATGCTCCTACTGGGTAATTCCTTCCCAAGTTCAGAACCAGTTACCCCTATTAGTGTGCCATACAGCGAGTTTCTCAGCAAGATAAACAGCAATCAGGTGCAAAAGGTTGAGGTGGATGGGGTTCACATTATGTTCAAGTTGAAGTCTGATCAATCTACATTTAATTCACAGTCGACTCGACCATCACAGGAGATGGAAGAGGCAATAAGGAGTGCAACGCCGACTAAGCGGATCCTGTACACCACAACCCGACCTACTGATATCAAGACACCTTACGAAAAGATGCTGGAGAACAGAGTGGAGTTTGGGTCACCAGATAAACGGTCAGACGGGTTTTGGAACTTTGTTTTGGTGGGTTTTTGGGTTCTCTCTCTCCTATACTTCTGTACTTTTATTTAATTATTGATGTTAGTGCCGCAATTGTTGTATGCGGGAATTGGTGCATGCTGGAGTTCTATAAATGAACTCCATATTAATAGAACAAAATATTTGATCTGGCAGACTATGGTATGTATATATTATCCTTCTTATTTGGAATCGTTAGCTTATGTTTGGTAAAATTTACAGAAGATGATGTTAGTAAAGTTTCTGAGCTACCTGATTAGTATCAGAAACTATATAGCTCATCATGCTTATCTAATTTAACTAGTGTTCATTTACTATGCTGGTACCATACATCATGGAATCTGCAATTGGTGAAGCTATGAGTAGTTGAGAACTTTATGTTGATATACTCAAGCTCCAAAGTTTTATGTTTGGGCATTTGGCAAATAACAGAATGGGGTCTCAGTTCTTTCATTATTTCTCAAAGAGACTGAAAAACTTTTCGTAATCAGCTAATTGTGAATTAATTAGAGAATACCTATGATTTCCAAAATTCATTGTTTGTAGTTATGTGATTCTTGCTGCTCTCCTAATGCTCCAGGAAAATTTGACTAATATTGTTATCATAAATTCACTCATTTTGAACAAGTAATAGAAAATTGTTAGTAAATCTGTGGATGCAAATTTTATTTATCTAATAAGAGTTAATTCCAATAAAGGACATTCAATAAAACTGATGCCCCTGGAACATTAATTAGCAGGAATTGATTTTTAAATAAGAAAAGTTGAACATTAATTAGCAGGAATTCATTTACCAGGCATGCCATGCTTATAAGAAATTATGTTCTTATAATTAGTGGAAAGTAGGGCCTCATTGGTGCTTATTTCTAATTGCATTCATTTTACCCCACAGGTTGGACTTTTCTATGTCGTATTGACTGGCGGGTTTCTTCAACGCTTCCCCGTATACTTTTCAACAGTGTGGAAATTTTCTTTTATAATCTGTATATCTAAAGCATGAATTTAGCTAATGGTTTGTTTGCTGTTTCTACATTTTCCTATGGCATACAACAGGGAATGAGGAAAGGAAAGAACTCAGGTTCTGGTGGTTCAAAGGTGTCAGAACAATCTGATCTGATTACATTTGTTGATGTGGCAGGGGTAGACAAAACATAAGAAGAGTTAGAAGAAATTGTTGTATATTAATTATTGTGGACGGCTGTATACATAGGATTGCAACTGATCCACTGACACCCCTGGCACTGGATGGGGAAGAGATCAGTTCTTATGTTTGGTAACTGTTTATACATTTTGAGGTAGACGAGCCTTTCTGCATGTTTCTTGCAGGATGATCCACTATGATTTTTAAATTCAGAACTATCTATAAACAAATTAGGTTCTGTCAAATGCAGGGTCATTTGGTTGATATGGTTCAGAAAGAGGTCAAAGGATTGCTTCAATCAGCTCTTGAAGTAGCCCTTTATGTGATTAAGACCAATCCTACTGTTCTGGTGGGCCTTGTTGCTTATTTGGAAGGTATTTCAAAATGAGTGAGGCTATGGTAATATTCATATAGGCTCATGCTATGGCTCCATATCTTTATTTTCAAAGTTCAAAGAGTCAATCTGAACAGTTAAACCTGATCTCCATATGAAAATGTACTTGGAAAGCAAATTTTGCATTTTTTTTAACTTTAACTTTTTGTTTAGATAGGTAGAAAATCGCTGCTTTTGAATGGTCTAGAATTTTTAAATCAAGTGATTTTCTACCTATCTAACAGTAAAAAAATATAAAATTTGGCTTGCAAGTACATTTTATTATGAAGATCATGTTGAATGGTTCAGATCAACTATTCGAACTTTAAAAACGAAGATATAAGTCCATAGCGCAGGCCTCTATGTAATATGCATAGCCTCATATTTTCAAAATTGTGCTAAAGTTAAAACGTCTTAAATTTGGTACAATTATTAGAACTAAAGCAGCAGTCTTTTTCATCCTAATTGAACATCATCTTGATTGTCATTATAAATTCAGAGAAAGAAAAGGTTGAAGGAGAGGAGTTGCAAGAGTGGCTAAAGTTAGTTGTGGCACCATCAGAGCTTGCATTCTTATTAAGAGGCAAGCATGAGAACATTCTTCAACTGGAAACAAGTTCATGATAGAAGCCCCTCCGAAATCAATCTGCAAATAATTAAATAGGTGCTATCTTTTTACATTTCAGGAAACCTAATTGTGAGGGGCTTAGAAAAGGTACATCAGTGAACTAGTCCGTGTTCTGTATATATCAACAGCTGCCTTACAATAAATAGATGGCAGCAATTGCAATTGTCTTATCAATCAGAAAACTAACATTTTGTATTTTATTTATGTGGTTATTTTTGTTTTATCTATATTCAGTAAAAAAATTAGTTGTGAGAGAAGTCTTAACTAATGATCTTATGGCCTCGATTTGAATTATGGCTTGACCGTATGAAGCCAACAATTGGGGAAGGACTCTCCAATGAAAAGGGACAACAAAGTTAATTTTGTATGCCATGACATTTCTTTGACCCAAGTTCCCAACCATTTTGAAGAGAAGCATTCCATTTGGAAAGGACTCCAGCATCTGCAATTGTATACCTCAAATTATAGTATGACTTTGCGTTGGGTATGGGTACACAATGACAGGATTCACCAGGAAAGGTTGAAGAATTTGGATTAAGAACATGCATATTAATCTACTGTGTACTGACATGTTCTTCTTTTTCTTCCTTTTAGTGGAGACAGTATTGTCCCGTTTCCTGCTAAGCTCAAAATTTTTATTTTGAATTTCTACTTTGGATGTCTCTCGGTCGCAATTAATTTCTTCAGGAGAAACAGACGAACGTCAATGGAAATTGTAAATGATCAAATTTGTCAATGTGAGAAATGGAGTTTTGCTGTAAATAACTTTGCCGAAGACATCAAACCGCATAATGAATGTTATCTTAGCTTCATTTTAAGCGTTATATGATGACTGGATACCAGAATCGATGGGATATTGCATTTTTCTGATAACAAAACTTAAAATCACGAACTATATGTATGCATCCTTCTAGCAGGAATGGACAACTCAATATAGTGTAACAGTATAATTTCATTTGATTATCTGAAGTTTTAACTATTAACAGTCGGTAGCTATTAGAACATCATAAGCTTAATGGTATGAGAACATAAAATATTTCAAGGAGAAATCCACTTACAACATTCTATAGCTACAGCATCTTACAACATTATTTTTTTAAGTTCAAATAATTGATCCAAACCAATCTCTATATTAAAATGTGCTTGGAATTTAAATTTTACATTGTTTTGAATTTTTTTTACTATTTATTAAGTATTTTACAAAACTAATGTGTTCATACCATTAAATTTTGTATCCATATTAATAAATAGTACAATTTTTTTTAAAAATTGTAAAATTTGATTTCCAAGTACATTTTAATATAGAGATCATGTTGAATGATTTGAATCGACTATTTGGATTTTGAAAAATCATATTGTAAGATATTATAACTATAAAAATGTTGTAAGTGAATTTCTCAAATATTTTTGCTATGATAATAATTATTACCATATGAAAATAAATAAATGTCAACAGACTCCGCCTACAATGTAATACGTAGATCTATCATTATATACAGAAAATACGTACAATTGGTCCAAATTTTTTCAGGTGCGTATGGGACGGAAGGAGGTTTTTCCTGTCTGGGTAGACTTATACAATATTGGTATTGCACGTCGTACATTTTCTTTCGAGTAAAATTATTACAAACTTATGCTCGCTATATGAGTTTTACTTGAAAAATCAACATAGCAGTTTTGAACAAAAAAAAAATGATTTATCTTAATTTAATAAGTCAACCTTTATCGATTCCAAATTTAGATTTTTTAAGTTTGATATGTATAAAATCAACAAGCCCAACATTGCTTAAAATGAACTCACGAAAATAATCCATTTTTGAGAGAACATTTTTAATAAATTTAATACTCATATTAAATGTACCCTTTCGTTTAAGGATATGAGAAAATTTGGTGAGGGAACAAGTACAGAACAATTTAGAAGTTTTTGTTTTGTCTAAACGGAAGTGTTTTAGGATGCAATTTATTGATGGGGTGTTCAATTAGATTAATGATGATTCAAGTGATTTAAAGTGCTTTAATGCACAGAATGGAAGTGTTAAGGTGCTTTAAGATTATTTGAGTTAAAACACAGTAAAATTAAACCACCAAATTCCTTAGAATAGTGACACTACTTCACAGTGTAATATAGTATTATAGAATAATTTTTTTTCATAGTAATGCTATATAGTGATTTCACATTTATATTCGCTTTAATTTTACCTCATTTCCCAAATACAGATCACACGTACAAGAATTTGTGCAACCTTTATGAATGGAGAAAAATGGTTTAGGCATTTGACAAGTGAAATTATGGTTAAAAGGAAATTATATTACTTTGAACTAAAGTAACAAAATTGTCAAATAAAAAGACAAAATTATCCTATAAACCGTAATAAGGTGGACAAAATTATCCTATTCTCAAAGCAGATTTTCATCTGAAGTTCAAAACACCTACGAAGTTGCTTTAGACTTCAAAATACCTTAAAACAGTTTTTGCTTAGCACCTTTCATAATTCATACTCACCTTAAAGACCATAATTTAATCTTAAACCTTCATGAACCAAACACAAACAAAAAATGCAGCATGCTTTACTACTTTGGAAACATTCTTTGTCACTTGACATAACATCGATCACTGCAGTATTTAAGTCAAGTATGATGTTGATAATATGAATAAACCTGCAAAGTTGGGTGTGCCGGGTTCACCAATATTTATCGGTGGAATCAAGACTTCCAACTGTGGGAGAACTGAATCGCTACCTACCTACCTTTCTGACAAATGATATTTCATTATTGTAAGCATTACAAAAAAAAAAAGAACTAGAAATAACTTCCATATTTTTTAACTTCAATTCTCAATAGACTAGAATACCAAGGTCATGTTCGACGAACCTAATTAATGGCCCCATTAATTTCCAAAAACAAAAATAATAACTGTAGAAACTAAATTAAAATAACGCAGCTCTATTGATCCTCAGATTTGGTGAAGTGCCTCACAACAAATGCCAAACCAAGGATCAAGATGGGCACGGCAAACTGGAGTATTTTGACCACTATGTCAGAACCCGCATCAGGGCTCTTAACACCTTGTACAGGGGGGATGTAGGTCCGCTTGACAGGGACAGTTGACTCGTCAATGTCTCCAACATAGTATTGAGCCATCATCTCCCTAGCTGAATTGCTGTGGCCGACATCTTCAAAATCATTTGTAGCGTCTTTTCCTGATATTTTGAGATGGAAGCAATTAGTTTTGCAAATTAATGTACATTAGATGTGAGTTGTGTTTCCTCTTTTTCCTTTTTTAAAAAAAAAAAAATAGCAAGCATTAGACTTTTAATTGCATCATCCTGTTAAACAGAAAATAACTAACATTGGTTTCTGATTGAATTATCTATATCATATAGAAAGGTTGAAACCATTATGCGAGAACAGAACCCAAACATAAAAAAAAATCAATAGAAGAACAAGGAAGAACAGAATCAAGGCGTTAATAGGACAGATAAAAAAAATTTACCAGTAGCAGCTAGTAAGACCTCATCACCGCCAGGATGCTCATCCATAAATGGAGTCAGATCATAAACCTGATTGTTATGTTAAATAAAACAATTTATCTTAATTAATAAGGATAAGTGAAGTGCACAATGGTAAATTGATACAGTGGTACTCCATAGTAAAAGAAGACAACAATTGAAAGCATCAGCAACTATGTTTCCTATGGAAGTTGCAAATGGTTGTCCGCATAAAAAGGCAATTTCGGACTTAGTTGGTTAAGGTCATAAATTTATAAACAAGCGGTCCACTTCCAAACTGATACCAGAACAATCAAAGTGGGTCCTCTGATCATTCTCCAATTTTATCAAATAAAAGGAAAGAAATTATTCAAAAATGGTATTTGTCCAATTTGTAAGACTATTTATAAAGGAATGATAGTTTCTGTGTATAAAATACAAGTCCATATAAACTCTCTTTTTTTTAAATTAAAAAAGAAAAAGAAAAAAAGACAGTTTCTGTGAACTTATATTTTATACATATGCATATATTTTTCACAAGCATGTTTGTTTTTTCATTGCAACAATTGTATTGCTACGTGTATACATTCTTAAATGACTGGAGCCAGAAATTTTACCAATGGAGCTGAATATCATACTAAATAAATATCAATGGCCAGATAAAAGAGAGGATGTGGAAGTGGAGGATAGTCGCAGATAATTTGGGAGCCAAATGCAAATAATTCTAAAATAGTTGGATAGAAATGGTGGAAATTTAATAAACTACACTAATTTTTGGAAACATATAGGGGCGAGGTACCCCCACTCATCAATTTTGCATCTAACCCTGGTTATACGTAAGGAAACTAAATGTCAAAGAAACAAGATTTAAGTTCCACAGCAACGACCTATATGAAGTATGAACTGTGATTGACATGCATAATAAACAGAATACATACAGTAGCAGAGTTGTATGAGTGCCCTATCTATTGTTATAATGATTTGTATTGTACAAACTGGTTGTAAAATAATAGAGCTTCTGGTTAGATATTCTTTAGTCTGTTTTTTTTAACTCCTGCAATCCTAGTATCCTACAATTCAGCCAACATTCATTAATAAGCTTTACACTCCATCAAAAGAAAAATATTATTTTAAGAAACTTAAGGATATTGCTATCTTCTTGGTTGAAAATCATCTGAGGGTACAATTGGAAGAAAATTACTGTTCTCCATCAAAAATTCAAAAGGGACTAAAAGGATTATTGTACACTGCATCCAATTTCATAGTACATCCAAGTTCTCATTCTCGGGTATATCAATATTTTGGTGCATCCAATTAAACTTCAAATATACTGGCAAGAATTTATCAAAGAATGGTCCAAAAAAATTGTTATTTTATCATCTAGTCTCACGTAATAGGGGTTATATTAGGCAAGATAGCTTTGGGGGGAGATTAATTATCCATGTAATGGTGATATATTATGACCAATAGCTTCTGGGGGAGATTAATTATCCAATCCTTGCACTCATTGCAACAGAGGATTTCAATTTGTGAAGTAATAGGTAAATATACATCAAGTTCTTCCAGGATGGGTGCACCACCAGTTGATAAGATCCAAAAAATCACTCTTATTAGCAAAACATAAATCAAGTGTTGTTGTTAAAACCCTTGCCTTATCCCCTAAATCTTAGACCGTGATTTAATCGAAAAATTTGAAAGCCGAAGTACTATTACATAGACCAAAACAAGGACCAGATTAACAAACGAAGCATCTAAAATTGTAGACTAGAAAACAAATTTGAAGTGTAATAAGACGATAAATTAATAGATCTGAGAAAGCCAGAGACCTTGTTCGAGATGATGAGCCAGCAATCCTTAGTGATGTTGTGCTTGGCCACCTCATCGAACTTGAGCACCTTCTTCTCCTCCGCCATTTCCTCCGATTCCAAGTTTGCGAGCTCAACCTTTCGAGGGCGAGAGAAAAGATGGAGAAAATCAGAAGAAAACTTGGAAAAAAAATCAAAGAGAATGATCTAACGAGAAGGAAGAGTTCAATTTACCTTTCGTTACTTCCGATGCTTTTGGAATTTGCTCCCAGTCCCAGATATTCGGTTTAAATCGATGTGGTTCGACCCGACCGCCCAACCTACGGGTTCGCATCCCTTAAAGTAACTCAATCTTTGAGTTTTCGATCGAAACCGTCCGATTCGAATCTGTCGTTCGAAATTGCATGGCGATTCAAATTCATCTCTCGAGATGTGTGCACTCCACTTCGGATAGATTATCACAGATTCAAATCGGACAGTCTCGATTTAAAACCCAATCTTTGGGTTACTTCACTGGATCTGAGCTCCCAACCAACTCCCTTAGAATGAACTCGTATCTTCCCTCAAAAAAAAAAAATTAATTCGTATCCTATGAGATATCTCAAACTTTGCGTAACTTTATGGAAAATCTAAACCGTTTAAAAGAGTTCAGCACAAATCTCAAAGCACAAATAATACTGAACCCCTCAATCACCCCGAATAGGCACCGGACACGTCGGTCACGCAAAAGTTGAGATATCTCAGAGGATACGCACTCCCTTATAATGGGATCTCATCCAGTTTGATTCATACATTTTGACAGAATCACGTGTCTTACACCGTTCGTATGAGATCGAACGATAAAACTATGCCTGTTTGTTAGTCATATACGACTGTCCGATCACAAATTAACGGTCTAGATTGGTTCCGAGCAACTACTTGACATGAACAAAGGACAAGGAAGGAGAGGTTCGATGCACATGGAATTAAACAAATTTGGATTCATTCGGATTTGACGAGCGGCGCTGCCGTAGGGCTACCTCTGCCAATGCCAACCAACATGGACATGGACATGGTCAATCAAAATTCAAAGGTACCCTTCCAGTATTTCCCTGATAACCTGATTAACAGAGTCAGTTATCTAAAAAAATAGCTTTATTATTTTAAAACTTAACCATGAGGTTGGCTACTATGCTTATATAAGCATATCCTACATATGCTTATAATTCATTTTTGTGTTTCTAATGTCCAAATGGTCAATCTAAACCATTAGATGTGATATCTATATTGAAATGTATTTGGAGACCAAATTTTATATTTTTCTGAATTTTTTTACTATTTATTAAGTCACTTTGAAAATTGTTGATCCAACGGTGGCTTAACAAAACAGTAAAATCAGAAGTCACCGTTGGATCAGAGATTTTCAAATTGGCTTAATAAATAGTAAATAAATTTAGAAAAATATAAAATTTGGTCTCCAAGCACATTTCAATATAGAGATCATATCTAACGGTTCAGATCGATCATTTAGACATTAAAAACACAAAAATGAGTTATAAGCATATATAGGGATATGCTTATATAAGGATAGTAGCCAACCTCCCAATTCATTTGATAGTTTTATCCTCGTTCAAATAATTTCTTCTCCGCACTGTCGCATCTTCACCTCCAATTGATTCCTCTATTTTTTAAATTAATCTCTAACTAAATTCATTAGTAAGCTTGATGTCGCTATCGTTGCTTTAATTGATCGGGCCTATAGAATGGAGGCAGACATCCTTGTCACTGTCACTATTGATGATATTTAATTTGCACCTATCAGTTTATATATATATGACATGTTTCACGTTTGGCCTTTCTTTTTTTCTTTTTAAATTTAAAACATGATTTGCATTTGCAAGATCCTGCAGATGATGCTGCCAATAATATGTTTGTTTGGTGTTATTTGCAAAGTTGGATGGGGCCAATTATTTAAGATCAATCACTTTGCAATAGTAAGCATTATCATTTTCATTTTATTGTTGTTGATCTATGATACTTGAAACATAAGAGGAACAACATTATTATAGGTTCAATATTAATTTGTAAGTATTCTATAGGAAGCAAAAAAAAAACCCTCTAATTGTGTGGTATCCCTTTCAAAACACAACTCAATGTGGAATAATGTTCTTCTAAGTAAAATCACAAGTGTTTTCCATCAAAACTACTAGTTAAATTTAGTAGATCAGATATATATATGACACTGATAGCGACAGAGAGATGAAAGATGTGAACAGACGTTTGATTAAATTTAGCTGACTTTGTAGTGGTGAATATGGTAGTACCAATGAACCATGGATACCGGCAGTTTTGCATCATGTGATATTCAATAAGAGAAGAAATGCACTTATACTGTTTTTTTCATGACGCCGAATTACACTTTATATTTTCAAAGTTTAAACAGTAGATTCAAATTGTTCAACATAATAGATATATTAAAAAATATGCTTATAAATCAAATTTTTATATTTTTTTTTACTATTTATTAAGATGGGTACAAAAATTCAATGGTATGAAAACAACGATTTTGTTAAATACTTAATAAATAGTAAAATAATTTTAAAAAATATAAAATTTGATATGCAAGCACATTTTAATATATCCATCATATTGAACAATTTGAATTGACTGTTTGAATTTTATAAACTTTAAAAATATAAGGTGTAATTGGATGTTATAATAAACGGTGTAAATGGATCCCTCATTTCCTCCTCATTTAATATATTCCAATTTGTTTAGAACGTTTGTGATATTTTGTGGTTTTGCTGGGTACGTGCAAATGAGTTTCATGCAATGTTATCAGAATTGGACCGAATATCAACTCGGTAAAGCTTCGGTTCAACGATTTATCGGTCGGACCAATGGGTCAATCGGTTCAACCGTTGATTTTTTAAACAATTATATATTACATTTTTTTGATAAAAATTCACACACATATATTAATTAATATACCATACTTAAAACAAAGCAAAAAAGGGCAAAAATAAATAAGAAACATATAGAACTCAATTACAAAACAAGACTTGGTACCTCCGTGTGTGTGTACACACGAGGCAAAGCTCAAACTGAATTAAAGCAAGACCCGTTGAACTTGGTTTACTATTTCCTATGTTATTAGTCGACTTATTTGATTTGGACATTTCATCGAATACTTTAAGAGCATTTTCAATTCTTCAATATCCAAAGTTATACATTAATCCAATCAAGTTTCAAATACTACGCACAAACACAATGCACCGATTGATGAGATTACCAGCAACCTATCCCTATAATAACTTTGAAAAAAATTATACCTTGACATCCGCTATTAAAAATTTTCAAATTTTTTTTTTTTGAAATAAGTAAATAAATAGGAACGAAAGCTGAACAATGAACATCCCTTAAGGCATATCTGAAACTACATGTAGTGAGAGAAATAATCGAGCTCAGTGAAAAAAATAGTAGAAGCAAGAATAAAAGGTAATTTGTACCAAAATTGTTCTTACAGGAAAGCAATGCAAGACCAAAATTCAGCAATCACACTAATAGAGCAACAAAAATCAACCAGCATCAAAACAAGAGATTAGAAAGAAGAACCGATGTGAATCACCAGCATCAAAGAAGAGAAGCAATACAAGTCAGTACGAACAACCCATGATGGAAGAGACGGGAAGAAATGAAATAAAAAAAGAATGAAGCGTATTGGATTTGCATAAAACCGTGGTTTTCTTGCTGCACGGTCTACGGTTCACATGAAAAAATGATCGGTCAAACCGGTTTTGACCGGTTCAGTAACATAAACGGTCCGGCCATTTTTATTAATATCCCCTCCGAAAAAGAAAATTTTAAAAATAACCCTGCAATTAATTTTTTTTTATTCATGCCCTGACCGCCATGCCCACGGACGGCCCATATTCCTAATGAAGCGCCCGGCTCAAGAGCGGGTCACAAGCACAGTGGGGCGCCACACCCACGGGCGGTCCAAATGCTATGTGGGGCGCCCCCCCCACGGGCGGTTCAGTATGCATGCATTTATAACCCCGTTTTTTCTCTCTCCTGCCCACTCCAACCATTACCATCACTCCCGGCAGCAGAAGCGGGCGATTTTTTTGGCGAAAAGCGACATGTATTATTTAAATTATATTTAATTATTTAGTAATTAGTCAATTAATGTACGATTACTGTACAATTACTGTACAATTACTGTAGTATTTACTGTACGATTACTGTACAATTACTGTAGTATTTACTGTATGATTACTGTACAATTAATGTAGTATATACCATACAATTACTGTACGATTACTGTACAAGTACTGTAGTATTTACTGTACAATTACTGTAGTATCTACTGTTTGATTACTGTACAATTACTGTAGTATGTACTGTACAATTACTGTAGTATGTATTGTACGATTACTGTACCATTACTGTAGTATTTACTGTATGATTGCTGTAGAATTTGCTGTACAATTACTGTATAATTATCGTTCAATTACTGTAAGTGTTGCATTTACCTCTAGCAACAAGTTTTTATTTTTTTATTTACAATTTATTATTGTACAATTACTGTAATATTTATTAAATTTTTGTTTAAGTGTAGTTTGTTAAGGAAAAGATGTTAGTTGCACTGTATGTGGGCGGCAAGCTACAAAAGGGTGTAGATGACGTGTATTATTACAACAGTAAGCAATTAAAATTTAAAATTTTTAATTAAAGTATGTTTCAGTTGTACTTACTGCGCGAGCATTTATCGGACCCCAAGGCATGTAATTGGTAGATGAATCCATCAGTCTACGTCGAAGGATGTCGCCATAATGGCCTGTAAGGTAGACTGACGACATGCCCCATTTCTGGTACCAAACGGCATATCTCAAATCTCCGGGACCAGCACCCAACGATGCAGCTGATGGCGGACTCCATAAGTGCTGCTCCGGATGTCTAGCCCGGTTGTACTCCAAGATGAAGTGCTGGCTCTAGTCGACTTTGCTCTTAGTGTGCGCCGTACTGCAGGTACAATTAAATAGAAAAGATGTAAACGGTGGCATTATTAAGGTGATAATGAAATTAAGTAGATACTTACTTGTGAAACTTGTCAGTATCATCCTTACCCATCAGCGGGTACTCCGGGATGAAAGCATCTAAGCCAAACTGTCGAGATACACGATCCGGGTAGTGGTACTCCACTATCCAGTAACAAACGACCGGTCCCCGATAATACCATAGTCGTATCTGCTCTGGATCTAATGTCAGTCGGCTCAGAAGGGATGCACGATAGAATGGACGATACGGAAACCAGTCGATATTCGCATCTCGGAGCATCTGGAGCTGACCCCGGACATAAGAAACTCCCCTGCCCGTCTCTTCATAACTCTGATGACAGCCCCATATGGCACCGTACGCGGGGCATCTGTCTGGGTCAGGAACTGTCCATCGGAGATGTGGCAATGGTATAGCTGGCCGATTTACGGGTAGATGTGACCACGACCAATGCTGGAGCAGAAGAAGCGGTCCAAAAATCTGTCTATTCTTCACCTGAAAATTTAACTTAAAATAAGAACTCGGTGCTTCTTATCCAACCTTCAATAACAACGTATATTAATACAGACTTACCAGACAAGCATGACACAGGCCTCTGTATAAGTGGGCGAGAACAGCTCCACCCCAGTTCCATCTCGATTCATTCTCCATATTCCTCAGCAGGGAGAGATACATAATCGGGACCGCGTCACTGCTGGAATCCTCGAACATGACGGCACCACACAAATCCAATACATACGCCCTAGTATACCTGCAATAGAAAATAATCAATATAAATAATTGAGATTTGTTGATGAACTACTAACTTACTTTAAAAAGTGTGATGGTACCTCCTGACCGCCTCAATGTCAGTAGTCTCAGGAATTATCTGATTCTGGAAGAAGTGAGTCCGGAGTGCCTTTAGAGAAATACAGTACCCAGAATACCGGAACTCCTCATCCTCCCCCTTCTTCTTCTTATATTTCTTCTGCAGATTTTTTGGATCACACCCTAACAACTCCGGTATCATCCTCTGCAGCTCTGGATGGTCTGAGATGCCACCTATGGGGTCGCCATCAATACGTAAACCCCATAAGGCGCTCACATCACCAAGGGTGACTGTCATCTCCCCGACCGGGAGATGAAATGTATGGGTCTCAGGTCGCCATCTCTCTGCTAGACCATGCATCAGAGACTGATCGATCTTACTCTGCGGCATGGTGGCAAGCTGATACAACCCAAGGTTCAAGAGGTATCGCTCCATTTCTTTATGGGGAACAAATGGAATCTCAGACCTACGGTGCCTCACCGTAAGCATGACATCATTCTGTATTTATTATCAATTTGTCAGACTCAAATCGTGCCATTTTTTTAGTATTATTTACATTAAGTATAAAAATCACGTACCTCAAGAGATGCCAATGAGACGCGGTGCTTAACATGATGGGTCCATAGAAGATGACTAAATGTGTCAGGATCATGCACGCCATCTGTAAAACAGGCCTGAGACGACGGACCCGCTCCAATCGGATCCTCAAATCCCCTACCAGTCGTATCCTCATATGACGACTGGCCCTCTCCAGTCGGATCCACCGAGAATCCGCTCGCTCCAGTAGGATGCACAGCATCTGGAGCCGCTCCAGCTGGACCCGCTGCAAGCTTAGGTTGTACTCCCCACCGTCTAGACCTGGGCATACTACATTAACCAAAAAATATATATTAATCAATAACAACTTAAGAAAATCAAATTTTATTCGCAATTTTAAATAATTTCTAAATATTTTCAACCAAATTCAAACCCTAATTCAACTGCAAATTCAAGCAATTGAAACCATACAATGGTTAATTAATAATAATAAACTCCTAATTGTATGATATTAATATATTCAATGATTATACAATAAATATAATATATTATATTATTTTTATAATAATTATTAAATATATTAAGAATATAACATATTAGTTATATAATTAATATAAAAATTATATAATAATTATTAATCAAAATATACAAATTATATAATATTATAATAATAAGTATTTAATATATTAAGAATATAATATATTAATTATATAATTAATATAAAAATTATTGTCAAATTTACTTTTTAAAATTAAACTTACTGTATATGCTTGTATAAGTGTCAGACGTACAGAAATGACCTATTTTTATAACTTATAATTGTAAAATTATAAAATTAACAAGTTACATGTTGATGCTTATCAATTAAATACTAGTGAAATTATGCTAGAATATATTAAATATTATATGAAAAAAGAAAACTACAAAAACATAAAGTATCTGTTTTATTTTCAATAAAATTGATCATTATCTTTTGCAAATCATATAATTAGATTTACATTTAAAATGCATGCAAAAATTTAAATAAAAAATCTCAAAATGCATGCAAAATTTTGCAATAAAATCGAAAAACATGCAATTTACTTGAAAAAAAAAATATAACTAGTGAAATTATGCTAAAATATATTAATTATTATATGAAAAAAGAAAACTACAAAAACATACAGTATTTGTTTTATTTCCAATAAAATTGATCATTATCTTTTGCAAATCATATAATTAGATTTACATTCAAAATGCATGCAACAATTTAAATAAAAAAATCTCAAAATGCATGCAACAATTTAAATAAAAAATCTCAAAATGCATGCAAAAATTTGCAATAAAATCGAAAAACATGCAATTTACTTGAAAAAAATATATGTAATTTTTAAACAACTTTTGATATATTTCAAAATAATTTATTTTACTTGAAATTAATTTGTATCGATATAGACATGTATTTCGTCAACTAATTTCAAACATTCCTCAACCCTAAAATTTTTAAACCATAAATTCTAACTCTAAATTTTTAAATAATTCAAGCAATTGATCCGTAATAATCCTAAATTGAACCATAAACCCTACATTTTTAAGCAATTTACAACCATAAACCCTAAATAACCCTAGCACATCCAAAAAATTCAAACAATTTCACCATAATAGTTTTACCATAATAACCATATCACATTCAATTCGACCAATCCAGACAATTCAACTAATTCGAGCAATTCAACTAATTCGAGCAATTCAACTAATTCGAGCAATTCAACTAATTCGAGCAATTCAACAAATTCGAAACAACTCTAATTGAACTAATTCAACCATTATTGAGCCACAATTCAACAAATTCAACAATTGAACTAATTCAAACCAAAACCCTAACCCTAACCCTAAATTGAAAAATTATTGAATCGAAAAAAAAATTACATGAGAAGCTCGGTGCAGAGGCAGTGGTAGTGCTCGGTGCAGCGGTGCTCGGTGAAGCGGCTCGGTGAAGTGGCTCGGTGAAGCGGCTCGGTGAAGCAGCTTGAGGGAAAGGAGAGAACAAGATGGAGAGGAGTTGGCCGGAGAGGGGAGGTGGGGGTGGGCGGCACTGGCGGGTTTTTCTTTTTCTGTTTGGTGCGGAGGGGAAGAGGCAGAGAGGAGGAGAGGGAAGGGTTCGGCTGGGTTAAAATAGCCCATTTGGACCGCCCGTGGGGGGGGGGGGGGGGGGCGCCCCACATAGCATTTGGACCGCCCGTGGGTGTGGCGCCCCACTGTGCTTGTGACCCGCCCTTGGGCCGGGCGCTTCATTAGAAATATGGGCCGCCCGTGGGCCTGGCGGTCAGGGCATGAATAAAAAAAAATTAATTGCAGGGTTATTTTTAAAATTTTCTTTTTCGGAGGGGATATTAATAAAAATGGCCGCAAACGGTCCTTTTAAAGAATTAGACTGGATAGGTATCCGGGTCCGGTTTTTTTCAGTTAAACCACCAGTCCGATCCGATTCTAATAACACTGGTTTCATGCCTTTGTAAAAAGACTCATAGAATTCGTTCGACACTAGTCTAAGCTCAATTTGGTCAGTGATAAAATTTGGGTTTAGTTGAAATCAAGTTATTTAAAAATATGCAGTCCGAAAGGCCTATTTCTAGACTCAGAATATGTGGATTGAATGAATTGCCGTTGCTTTTACACCTTGTTTGGATGGAGAGTAGAGGGAGGGAGGGAATGCAAAGGAACAAAAAATTTCTGTTGAATTGTGTTTAGTTGATAAAATTATGTCGAAGGTGAAGGGTACATGAGGTGAAAGATTTAACCTTGTATTATTATAATTAATATAATCGGTTTTTCTTTCAAATTGGGATGTAACAGATGGAAAGAAATTTTGTTACAAATATTTTTTTTTAAAAATGACACAAATACCGAACCCAATATCTGACATATAAAATTCTCATACAATATTTTTTTCTCGAACCTACAACAGTAACTAAATTTCTCATTAACCTCCTAAATTTTAATATGCTAATCGTCCTTTCTATTCTATTTCATTTCCTTTTATTATTTATCTTCCGTTCTTTCCTCTACTCTCCATCCAACCATCCAAACAGGGTGTTAGAGATTGTAATGATGGACCGGACAGAGTTGATCTCTGTTCCCAGTTCCAAATTCAGTTCGTTATTTTATTTTTAGTATGCTCTATCTGACTTGTAATTAAGATTCGACTCGTCTTAGTACCCCTGAGGAGATTAGATCTAATCCTATTCCTAAATTAATCAAATATATCTAAACTGGCAAAAAGTATAAACATTTAGTTTTTAACAATTTATTTTTAATTGAATTTCATAATTTAGTTTGAAAACAAATGTATATATGTCTAATGGAATGGTTATGCAGCATTGGTTTTAGCTTTCTATGTTGAATGGGCCCGATAGAAAAGGACAAACATTTGTCAAGTGCAAGTTGGCAAATTATGTCAGGCTGTCAGCTTTTGCTAATTGCTATGCTCCATACAGCATACTCGTTGGTTCTTAACTTCTTATTAACTGCGTCGTTTTGTCGTTACTCCAAGAGAATGTAAAGTAAATTCAGCGGGAAAAGAAAATTAATCATGCAGTTATCGTTTCTGTCATGTTACGTTGCAACAAGTTATATATCTTGTTATTTTAGTTACACTATTTTATATTATGTAAATTGATTCAGTAACATTATGTAGTTAATTTTTTAATATTATTTTTTAATTATAATTTATTTTATAACAGTTTTTTTACGTGAAAATAATAATTAAATGTAATAAGTTATGTAACGTGATTATCATCCACTATTTTAATTATGTACGTCATGATACATTATGTAAAAATATATTTTAATTATGTAATGTATTAAGACGTGATCAAGTCACAACGTAGTAGATCACGTTACGTTTTTTCTTTACTAGATATGGTTATAACTTCTCTAATACCAATATTTATAAAACTATGGAACAACTCACAAAACCATTTTTAAAGATGGCTTTTGTGAAATATAGCAAAATTGTTATATGTATTACTAATTAGGATAAACAAATAAATAAGTTTACGATAACAAGTTTACTGTTGTTAATAATAAAAATACATAGCATAAACATTAAATAAAAATATGTGTGTAGAACAAATTCGAAATTCGACAATGGAAAACTTATGTTGATAAGGTGGTTATATATATCTATTTCATTTTCAGCACTCTAATATGGTTTAGGAATCATGTATTAATCAATTAAAAAAATAATAATGGATAGGCTATATTATTGTGGATCCGTATGTTCCATTATGCTTAGTCATAAAATATTAAAAAAAATAATAATAATTGACTCTCATTTTTTTATATCTATGTATATTTTTTTTCATTTTTTTGTATTTATGTATAATTTGTATATAATTTAGAGTAAAATGTCATTGAGTAATATAAATTGACTGTTATTCTTAGCATCAAATTTTTATATGATTGACTTTCATTATATGTTTGATCCTTCAGATGCAGAGCTACAGTAGATCAGGAGTGGGCATTGATAAAAAAAGAGAGCTTAAATTCATATATATTTGAGTTATTGCCTACTCAAACTGTAATTTTTGCCCACCTCTGCAGTGGAAATGTGCAAATGTGTTCTTTTCAACTCCCTCTGCCTACAAGTAATTAGCTTGAAATTTTTGTTTCTTCTTTTTTCTATTTTCGTAATTTTTGAGAGCAAGTTTTTCTTTATCTTGGATTTTCAAATACTCTTTAAGATGACCTCTTCACCTGTTTGAACCTGATGCACATGAGCCTTCAAATATATTGTAATAGAATTATGTGAACCATGTCTATATAACAAAATATCAAACAAAAGCGAAGAAGCCAGAATTATCTTTTCTCCTCCACTCCATTTTCAATGAATAAGATGTCTCCATTTATTTTCATTTCTTTCTCTCCATTTTAGAATTCAGGATGCCTCCACTTCTCTTAATTTTATGTTTGAATTAGTTTCTATATTTTTCTTTCTTCATTTTTCTTTCTACATTTTTTTTCTTTTCCTATTTTCTTTTTATTTTAAATGGTTAAGGATATGGCAAAATGAATGTCACGAGTTTGTAAAATTTTAGATGAAATTTGTACTTTTCTTTGTTTTTTATGCTCACTCCTAGACAAATTTCTGACTAAGTCATTGTTGACCCCATGGTTCGGAAGCCTGCTCTGCTCCGGCATATATGAACACATCAAAGTTATGCTTGGTTGTGAAGTAACTTTAATTCGGAGTAAATTGTTACTCTAAGCTAAGATGAAGTAAATTAATCATGTTTGGTGAAGTAAGCTAAACCATCTCTCTAGGTGGAGTAAGTTACTCCGGTTTAGCTCACCTCTTACTCCATCTTACTCATTTTATTTTATTCCTCGTTTGACTCCTTAAACGTGAAGTAAGGAATTTACTACACCTCTTACTCCACAACCAAACATGGCCCAAATTTTTTAAATAAAATGTCTTAAATAATTAATGTTTGAACGCGTTTCAGACCCTTTGGCGTGCTGTTCATGAAAAAAAGAAGAAAAAAAACAAGAAAGGAAAATATGGATTTAATGTATTTTTTACAATTAAACAAGTTTAACACCGCAAAAAAATACGTTTAATTTTAAAGCATAAAACGACATGTGATAGGAAAAGTAAATTTAACATGCATAAACTTTTTAAAATCTAATGATTAATCTAGTGTATTGTTTAAATTTGACTTTAAAAAAACATTTGATCATGTTGATTGAATATTTTTATTAGAAATCTTACATGCAAGAGGGTTTGGTCAAAATTTTATTACTTGAATTAAGTTAACACTTGAATGTAGTAGAACTTGTGTAAATTTTAATGGTACTTTAGGATCTTATTTTTCATGCAAAAGAGGGGTGCGACAGGATGATCCTCTCTCACCCTTTCTTTTTATTTTAGTTATTGATGCTCAACAAAATTTTGCAAATGGCTAATAGAGCAGGATTTGTAGATGACATAGGTAACTTTAATCAGTTTGGAAATATTTTGAATTTGCACTTTGATGATGATACTCTTTTATTCATTAAGACTGAGAATGAGGTACTTATGAATATCAAATGGCTCTTGGTGGCCTTTGAGAATGCTTCTGGGTTGAAAATTAATTATGACAAGAGTGAAATATATCCTCTCAATTTGTCTGATTCAAAGAGCACTACATTTGCTTCAATTTTAGAATTAAAGTAGCTGCATTACCACTTACTTATTTAGGAGTTCCTATTAATAATGAATCTCTTAATGATATTGATTGGTAAATTTTGATTGATAAGATAGAAAAGCGATTACAAAGTTGAAAAAGTTTCCTACTTTTCTTAGGAGGTAGAGTAACTCATTTGAATGCTGTACTTTCTGCAATTCCTTTATATTGGTTATCAATTTATAGACTTCCAGCCAAAATTAGACACAAGATTGATAAAATTCAGCAAAAATTTTTATGGCATGGGAGAAATTCAACTACAATAAAACATTCTCTAGTTGCTTGGAATATTGTATGTAAAAGTAAAGATCAAAGAGGTTTAGGTATTTTAGATTTAAAACTTATGAACAAAGCTCTACTAGCTAAGTGATGGATTAGATTTTTAGATAACTCCGTCATAGGTCATTGGAAAAGTATCACTATGAGTAAATATGGTAATAGGACAACTTTTGTTATCTGTTCTCCTTTTTGGAAATTCATACTTAAGGATCATAAAGTAATTAATCTTGGTCTCAATAAAGAAATTGGCAATGGTAAGTCCACTTCCTTCTGGTTAGATAGATGGTATAGTGAACATGCATTACAGCATCAATTCCCTAACTTGTTTTCTATTGTTAGTGATAGATTTATCTCAGTGGCAGATGCATTTGCATCGTCATGCTTGCATATGACATTTCAAAGACAGTTAACAGGTATATATAAAATAGAATGGTTAACCATTTTATAAAAATTTCAACACTTCTCTTTGTCTGAACAGTTGGATGATCAATTAATCTAGAGATGGTCACAAGATGACCACTTTACGGTTCACTCTTTTTACAAATGGTTGGAATTTTGTGGAAAGCTCAATTCTGAGTATGATACTGATCGCACAAGAATATATGCTACAAAGTTTCAGTATAGCAAGCTATACTTTTTAAACCTTTGTTATACTCTGTCAATTCAGATAGCAAGTGTATTATCCTGTCGTCGAGTATGCTCAAGTATCGATCCACAGGGACGGAAGAAAAATACTAGACTTATCCTAAAATTACTTGAAATTCTAGAAGTGAGAGAGATTGATTTGGGTTTAGTTCTAACAATTCTACTGATTTATGACAAGTTTAAAAGACAATAAAATATAATTAAAGCTGTTTTCAATTGATAAAAGGGCGTTTCCAGGGTTCAGATTTCATTTTGTTCAGCCTCGAGGTATATGGCCCGTACAGATTCCCGTACGGTCCGTATGGGACCTCAAGTTAATGCTGCAGCTACTGTTTCCTGTGTTGATACTGTGTTTAGGGTTTCTTTTCGACCAGATCTAGATACCTAACCTCAACTTTCGCATTTTGGCCTAATACCCGATTACCGGACTCAAGTACTTCACTCTTAAATGCGTTAAACCTCAACTTTCGCATTTTGGCCTAATTTATCTAAGTTACTTGTTAGTTTACTAAAAGTATCCAAGGACTTTTGCCTCAAGGAAAGTTTCACCTTTCGGGTACTCCTTGGTTTCACCCTACTTCATATACTTTATTCGGTTGGAATGAATGTCATAGACTTGGCTCCTAACACTTAGATGTGCGCATTCATCTAACGGGATGACTAATCAATTCAAGCAAGCACAAATAAAGCAATAAAATACTACACAACAAAGTAAAAACAAGCATTCAACATAAGATCCAAGTAGCATGCAAACAAAACTAAACTAGAAACTACATCTTACCCTTAGAAACAAAGTAAATTAGCTACTCATGTTCATAAGATAACACAAATAACAAGAAATAAAAGAGTTCATGACAAAACAGTGGAAAATTCGAAGATCCGTTACAAACTCGCGTTCTTCCCTTCTCTTCTTCTTTTCCTCCTGTCCAAGCCACCTAGCAAGAATGAATGATGGAAAGTTCTTGATTGATTCCCCCTTTTTCTGCTGTGGAATATCTCCTTTAATGCCCCAGATCACGCCTCCAAGGGTTTCCTTTTCGACTCCTCAAATCGTGCTCAATTCAGATTCCAGCTAGATTTTCCGAATCAGCATTGTACGGCCCATACGGGATCCTGTACGGACCGTATGCCTGGCTTTGACTTGGAGACTTTGTACCTCTGTTGTGGATCCTTCTGTGTGGTTGGGCGGATCTTGTATGGTCTGTACAGAATATCATACGGGCCGTATGAAAAGTAGTCAGATGCAGTTTTTCACCCTTTTTCCTGCAAAATACCAAACAAAGCATAGCAGTACCACATTTCATCGAAATACAAGTAAAAAGTCCACATTCATAGGCTTTAAAGCACATGTTTCATTGTAAATTAGGGCCATAATTTAGATATAATATGGAGATATCAGATACTATATGGAAATCACATCTACCTTTTAAAATTAAGATTTTTCTCTGGTTGGTGAAAAGAGACAAAATCTTAACAAAAGATAACTTGTCCAAGAAAGGATGGCAAGATGACTTTACTTGTGCTTTTTGTAACCAGTATGAAAGTACTGAATATTTATTTATTCATTGTCATTATATACCTCTGAAAGATAAATTGTTGGTTGAATTGTTAAGAGGAACCACTTTATAGATAATTTAGTTAGAAAGAAATAGAGTAATGTTTAATGATTCTCAACCCCTACCTATTAAGGCAATAGGTTTTAAGATTATTTTTCTAGCAACATTTTGGTGTAAATCTAAGTCTGATAAATTTTTCTTTAAATTAAATCTAATGCTTCCATCTGATGTTAAGGACCTCCCAGATCCAATACTAGTGGAGGAAGAGGAGTAAATCCAAGCTTCTAGGACTAGCAGTCTCCAAGATCAAATGTCTGAAGAAGAGTTGACGGATAAGGACTTATTGGATAATTAATTCTATCTGTTTTGCTGATTTTGTAGTTGTTGATATATTTGCTTCTTGATTTTTGTTTTGACTTGTAAGGGTTATTTCTTCATTGGCTATTTTTTGCATGTTTTTAGTCTTTTGATGTTGATACAAACTATTGTAAAGGACTATCGTATTTGATTTTGGTATCTATTTTAGATACCAATCAAGTATGCTTGATTTCAATAAAATCAATGATAATACCACTACTTTTCAAAAAAAAAAAAAATCTAGTTTCATCGTATATTTAAATAAAAAAACTATGTTAGCTTTACAATGCATCTAAGATTCTAAGTCTGTTATACTAGTGTACTTTTTAATATTTTTCTGATGTAGGTATAGTACTGAACTATTTAATATTTAATTTTTAGATATGTCAGTGATATTAACGATGCATGACTTTTAATAATATTTGATTTAAAAACTGAGTCATTGTAGAATGTTTAGTAGTAGTTTATTGTGTTATTTTGTTAGAATGTATAATATTCTGTTTTGTACTAATATTGTAGCTGTTGTTATTATGATTTATTTATTATTATCATACTAACTTATTTAGTTTAATTAAAATTAAAAATATATATCTTAATAAAAATTCTCTTATTAAGATTAGGGACCATTTTTATTTTATTTAAGCTTTAAATCATTACATGATTATTATGTCGCTAAATGGCGTTAAATATTTTCTAAAAGCTTGCTATATGTGTTTCTATGTATTTTTTTTATGGTTAGCGGCAAAGAGTGTTACTATGTATTTGTCTATGCACATGTATGTGTGTTTTATACGGAAGCGTATTCTCTCAGGTATTGTATCCTACCATATATATTTTGAAAAGTAGTGGATTTAAGATTCACCGATTTTATTAAAAATCAGAAAAATTAAGTATAAGTATCTCAAACGGATATCTAAAACTTAGCCATAATGTCAGTTACAAGCACATATTACCAAAATATCGACAGATATACCAAAAAACATAAATCTAACAATAAAAGACCTGCACAAACAACATAGTTTTGATCTAAACAACAAACTTGTAAAAACATATAAAAGCAACATATTACGATAATCACCTGTAATCTAACAAATCCCAATCAACATCGCCATCAATATCCTTGTCTCCTTTAGACATTGGATTGAGCGGGTTGCCAAGCCAAAATTTTCCATGATAATGTCCAAAAAAGAATCATTTTGCCTGACTTCCTGTCTGGCTTGGATGTGAGTACCTTCTTCTTTGCTCGGATTTGATTTGGTAATTTCTTACATCAGAGAATTATGAGGTATAATTAGTTTGAAAATGAATCATTATTTCTAAACTGATACTAAAAACTATTTAAAGCAATAATGTTGGTCTCTAAAGTTTTAGCATCCTACAACATATAAGGAATGGTATGGATTTAATATCATCCAGACCAAAAGAAATCCGGTTTCTATATATTGTAAGCGTAGGAGTCCGCTTTCAGTAATCAGTCAGACCAAAACTAATTCGGGGGTGAATCTAGTAATTCTGCCTTTCAGTAATTCGGAGCGGATTCGTTTTATACTGCAGTAGAGAAACACCGATGTTCTCTTTACTATGCATTTCTTTTTCAAGTTTTTCTTTTCCAAAAAAGAAAGAAAAAGGAATGAGCTTTTTGAACAACCCATAAAGAAAACTTGCAAATAGATATAGAAGATTCACCAGCATCCCCACATCAGTCATGACTCATGTGCCAAATATTCTTTCAAGATATAATCCTCTTTCTCCTGACCAAAGCAGAGAGGCAATTACCTAACAAAAATGCCATTTATAAAATGATTGTGTGGCAATCAGGAAATTGCGCTGTAGTTTACTCTATGCACCCAAATATGCCATAAAATACTAACAAAATCACTTCTTTGTTTTTTGCGGGTGACTTGGTTGCTCGCAAGTCCCTTTTTATAATTTTTTTTCCAAAGTCAATTTTCCTCTCAGCCCACCTTTCCTTTGGATTTGTTTTGATATATTGCAATTTCTTTAATCCAAAGAAACATTGTTAAAAAAAACGCCGATTGAAGTCAAATTTATTGGATTTTGCTTCTCAGAATGATGTGATACATATAGGGCTGCACAAAAAATTTGTAGTTAGTGATTCGATTCGAGTTTGATTCAAAAAAGTTCGTAAAAAAATTGATTTGAAATTAATTCAAATCAAATTCAAACTGGACCTGATTCATTCGAAATAGGTTCGCAAACTATTCTAGTTCAAATCTCAAAGTAACGTGTACCGTTGATTTCCGCTGATGACTTAAAGTTAAAATATAAGGTCGTCCAGTCATAAGTCATAACTCGTAAGTCGTAAGTCCCACTCTCAGTTCTAAAACCCTAGACGACTTTCACCTCTCACTTTCGACGACTACGATCACTCTTCCTTGTCGTAAAAAAGTTCGTAAAAGATTCAAAATTGAGTTCGTAAAAAATTCGATTCGAAATTAATTTAAATCAAACTTAGTTCGAAATTAATTCAAACTAAACTCAAACTGAGGTAAGTTCGATTCAGTTAGATTTGTTTGCAGCCCTAGATACATAGGTGAAATGTGATAAATAAGATATATCTGGAGGTGATTTCAAAACTCTAGCTGTCGTCGTTGCCGTTTTTCTTCCCTCACTTCTATTTTCTTCTCTAGTTCGTTCTTTTCACTCTTCTAGATCTCACATCTGACATAGCTCCTTCCCTTTCTCTCAGCTCTACTTTCTTGAGTGGAGAGAAGAATGAGAGAGAGGGGAGGGACCGGAGCCAAGTCGAGCCAAGTCGAGCCAATCGTAGCCAAAAGTGTAGTGTCGTCGGAGCTCGAAATATTAAATCTCTACACCCTCTTGATCGGAGCGCAACGGCAGTCGAAAGAGCAGACTCGACCGTTGAGGGCGATAGAGTTTAAAGGTAATATAGTATTTATGAGTATATATAAGTGAGATTAGAAAATTAGATTCTTTTTAATAATTTTGTGAATTTTGTGAGATAAAAAAAATTAGATTTTGTATTGGAGAATCATTTGACTCGTTGTAAATTCATTTTTCTTATCAATGAAATTATTAATTAAAACTTAAAACCACTAACCTTTAAATAAAAATATATATATCTGAAGTCTGGTATAAGCTGCTTGGTTTGGTGCAGACTGCTTATCAATTTTCCTCAATCGCATGCCTATACGAAGGATCCCATTTAAAAACAAAGAACAATGAACAAATAACAGTTCATCAGAGGAGGAATAATTTGAAACAGTACGAGAAATGCAGTAGGATCATGCTGTCGAATTCGTATCCTCTGCATTAACTCAAAAAAGAATCTTTTGAGTTAATGTATATGGACTGCTTGATCAGCTTTGAGATTCGTACAAGTTAGATCAGCACTAAAATTAAAGACTCCTATGTTATAGGTGGGGTCGGATAGGCTGTGTTTATAATTGAACGGCTAATATCTATTAACTCAAAAGATGCTTTTTTGAGTTAATGCAGACGATGCGGGCTGTCCCTGTTTCTGATAACACTGAAAGCAAAACTATGAGCACAAGTTGTTTAGTTGCTGATCAATAATTGGTTTCCAAAGAGATGTGTGGCCCAAATAAAGGATCTGGAGAATCAATCAATAAAAGTGCCAAGGTCTTTTCCAAGATAAAATGTTATTTAGTCAATTAGTTATTTACCATTGAAAGTGCGATATATTTAATGGGTTTTTACCTCGCCACGTTCTTTGCTTTAATTACAACCTTTGTTAGTTGTCTTTTTGGACAATAATTGATTGATTAATTAATTAATTATTATCAGATTTGGAAATTTGGAAATTTGGGTGCCGAGGTATCTCATCCAACAAATGTTGCTTCCAGGTCAGATAATTTTTTGAATAGATAAAAGATATCATGCCCTACACGCGCATCGAAATTGGAAAGTAACGAGACGAACTTTCTTCATTTATATTTGATTAGCGGATGGCGCACTTTCAGACACAGCATGGGTTGCATACTTACGAGATTCTTTTACTATACAAGATTAATATTTAGTTTTAGTATAACGATGATTATTTGACTTTTGAGGTATGATAAGGAGTAGAACTAGCGTGTTCTTCATCAAATTTATTAGTGAATTCAAGTCTAAAATTATCGAATCGATTTTAAACGACGAATCTGAATTGTTGAAACCTGCCTACCTTAGGGGTGATGCACCTATATGTAAAATAAATTAATTTTGTATAAAGTCAAGTGATAAAAAAAGATACAAACAATAAATGTGTTAAAATTTATTTATTAACCTTCTAATTTTGACTGCTTGACTTTATACTAAATTAATTCGAATGTTTAAAATTTTCACATGTAGACACATTACTCGTAATGTAGGCGGGTTTTCAAGGTTCAGATTCATCATTTGAAGTCAATTTGATGAGATTTAGACTTGAGTTCATTAAAGGGTTTGATGAACACCCTAGTTATACTCTATGATAAGATATGATGAGTATGAGATATTCAAACCCTTTTCTATTTTGATTGTTCTGTCAGAAATTAAATTGTCAAAAGTAAATTTTTGTAATTTTAGAAGAAGAAGGAAAAAAAAAAATTAACTCTCAAGGAAAGTCCATTTTCCAATACTTGATCAAATTTAGTATAATAATTGTTGAACTTGGTTCCTTTACATCCACCAGCATGCAAATTGTTAATTTGTATTGTCAGTTCAATTCAAACAGTTTGTTGTTGACATTAGCTGACGTAATCATATATCCATATTTCTGCAAAATGATAATGAAGAAAAAAAATAGAATGAAGTGGTTCTAGAGTTGCCAAGTTTCAACCTCCAATGAATAATTTCTGTTTATTAACAATTACGAGCTAATAATATGATTCTGGTTCAACAATACAAGTTTTTGCAGTTAACTGATTGAATGGGAAGAATCAAAATCATATGCCTAATTGAATCAGGAGTAAATTGCATAAATTGTTCCTAAATTGCTCTTGTTGTTATCACATTTGAGCTAATTTGTATTAAATTTGTCGAGTAGGATTAAAATGCTTCATTGGTTTTTATGTTTCAACTATTCTTTATATTTTTATTGTAGTTCTCAAAATTGAAACAGTCGATCTGTACTGCTCAATATGAACTCCATATTAAAATATAGTTAGAACCAAATTTTATATTTGTTGATTTTTTTTTACTATTTTTTTAGATAGGTACGACATCAATGCTTCAATAACATTAAAAATAGTGATTTTGTACTTATCTATTTTTTTTTAAAATATAAAGTTTGATCTCTAAGCTGTACTATGAATATCATTTTAAGCCGTCGTTTCGTTTTAACTAGAATGAAGATAAAGATGTGAAATATATAATCGGAGCACAAAACCAATAAAACATTTTAATGGTACTCAAATTTGTTATATATCATAAATTTTATTAGAACTTAACAATTGAAACTTTTAAATTATATAATTGAAGATCAAATAATTAAAAAAAAAATCTTAATTCAAATACATGTTGTTCCATCTAAAGATGAAAACCCCATCTACAATGTGCGTATTTTTTTTTAAAAATAATTTTTGAAGATATGGAACGGGCGGTTCCGTAAATAATATGCTAGTATTAATTATATAATAATATCCACATTATCTGTTTCACTTGTACCTGGGGATCACAATGAATCGAACTTATTCTAAGTTTTTATTATAGGTTTGAGTTTGATTTGAATAAGATTCGAACTGAACTTGATTTGATTCGTTTCGAATTGAATTAATTGCTCACTACACATTTTTCGAATCGAACCTGAATCGAATCACGAACTAAATTATTTTTTAGCAGTCCTAGTTATACCAGTAGTTTATACATTAATTTTTTCTCGCGGGACAAAATTCACATGGCTTCCTTTTATCGGTATGAAATAAGTGCTTTTAAGTTGAAAAATTGTTCATGAAAAAATACATCACAACAAATAATCATAAAAAGAGAATTAAGTACAAGAACTGAAATATGCAGTAAAACAAATAATCGTACCTTGAGTGCTCACTCGATCAAACCCTCAATCGGACCATCTAATGAAGTGAGAATCCGAAAGGTAGAGAAGGCGGAGGAAAGACGGCCGAAGAGAGAGGAGAGGCAGCCGTCTAGGCCGGAGAGAGGAGTGATAGCTGGAGTGACGGCCGGAGAGACAGTCAGTCGCCAAGAGCATCGGCTAGGTTTTATAGTGAGAGGGAGAGTGAGTTAGGGAGAGGCAGAGAGAAAACTAGGTTATTGAGATTTGAAAGCGATGGAGCGTCGGCTAAGTTAAATTATGAATCTCTATCTTGGATTTTAATTTTATCAGGTAAATGAACGGCTGATGTTATTATGAGATTCGAACCATAAAAGTTTACGAACCCATTTCGATCGAACCAGGTTAGATTTAAGTTTAGTTTGAATTAATTTTGAACTGAATCTGATTTGGTTCGTTTCAATTCGAACCCATTTTAAATCGAATTAAACTCGAATTAAACTTGAATCGAATGACGAAGTATTTTTTTTGCCGGCCCTACTTGTACCACTTATAATTGGGGCAGCAGTTAAATAAGAAAATAATTTTTCTAAGTCAAACACCTCAACTATTATTTTTTTCAAAAGAAAAACAGATAAAGAGGTTGGACTGCCATCTCGAACAATCCCCAAAGTACAGATCCTGAACCACATCTCATAAACAGTACTTTCGCCATCATCACAATCTCCACCCAGGCACCCACACGGCCTCTATGTGCGCCGCTCTACCTTCCCCCTATATCGCCCCCAGTATATCCCATACGCTCGCCGACAACCGGGTCCCACTTATTAACATTGATTACAACTGATCAACATATTACGCGCGGTAAGAGGAAAAAAAAATAGCTTTTATCTGTACAAAAGATTCCGAAGTTTTCCCAGATATTTGGGATTTGCTCGAACTATATCCGCGAAGTAACTGTATAACAGTTTTTGTAATGAAACATTAAGGATCCTTTATATAACCCACCACACCAAAAAATGCAAAAGAGGTGGTGTATATGGAAATTAAACTTCATCTATAAAACCAAGCTTAGAAGAAACAGAGAACAAATGAGACATGGGCGAAGAATCTAGTAACGCGGTGGCGATACCCCGCTCCTCCGCCACCTCTTCTCTGTCGGTCCGCTTTCTCGGCCTCTTGAAACAACCGGACGACTCTGATTTAGACCCAAACCTTACCGTTAACTCAGCTCTTGAGCTAGACGAGTCCGACGTCGTCTGGTCCTCCTCCGACAATTCTTCGCCCAGCTCCGTTTCCTCTCCAGTTACCACATCACCGGAACCTGTCCGACGCACATCCCGTGCCTTCGTTCCAGGCTCCTTCGGTCTCTCAGCTCTGTTAGAATCCACCTCGCCTGGGTCTGGCCCAGGTCCGCTCCGGCGGCAATCTTCTCCAATCACACCTCCAGTGGCTGTTCCCTTCGCAAGACCCTCGCCTCCATCTCGCAAGGCGTTCAATCAATCGGCACCGATGGCGGTGCCGATGTGGCCTGGGCGGAGGAGAGAGGGAAGGAAAGGGAGAGAGGAGGCATGGGATGACATGTGGGGCTTGGAAGAGGAAGAAGGGACGGATGAAATTGAGGAGGATGGAATGGAGGAGATGGTGCCACCTCATCTGATCGTGGCGAGATCGCAGTCGCACATCTCCAGTTTTTCGGTTTTGGAAGGGGCGGGAAGGACTCTCAAGGGACGGGATTTGTGCCGTGTTCGCAACGCTGTCTTGCAGAAAACTGGATTTTTAGATGTGTGAGACAAATCAGCAAATTCTGCTAC
>CAXKVR010000920.1:0-2500 GCA_964058845.1 Carex sylvatica
AACTAAGCGGATGCAGCCAAGCGTTGGGAAAACTAAGCGGATTCGGCCAAGCGTTGGGCAAAAATGGCCCGAAAACAGCCCAGCGGGGCAAAAAGTAAGCGCAAGCGGGCACGCGTTAGGCAAAAATGACCCGAAAACAGTCCAGCGGTGGAAAACTAAGCGGATGCAGCCAAGCGTTGGGAAAACTAAGCGGATTCGGCCAAGCGTTGGGAAAAAATGGCCCGAAAACAGCCCAGCGGGGCAAAAAGTAAGCGCAAGCGGGCACGCATTGGGAAAAAATGACCCGAAAACAGTCCAGCGGTGGAAAACTAAGCGGATGCAGCCAAGCGTTGGGAAAACTAAGCGGATTCGGCCAAGCGTTGGGAAAAAATGGCCCGAAAACAGCCAAGCGGGGCAAAAAGTAAGCGCAAGCGGGCACGCATTAGGCAAAAATGACCCGAAAACAGTCCAGCGGTGGAAAACTAAGCGGATACAGCCAAGCGTTGGGAAAACTAAGCGGATTCGGCCAAGCGTTGGGAAAAAATGGCCCGAAAACAGCCCAGCGGGGCAAAAAGTAAGCGCAAGCGGGCACGCGTTAGGCAAAAATGACCCGAAAACAGTCCTGTGGTGGAAAACTAAGCGGATGCAGCCAAGCGTTGGGAAAACTAAGCGGATTCGGCCAAGCGTTGGGCAAAAATGGCCCGAAAACAGCCCAACGGGGCAAAAAGTAAGCGCAAGCGGGCACGCGTTAGGCAAAAATGACCCGAAAACAGTCCAGCGGTGGAAAACTAAGCGGATGCAGCCAAGCGTTGGGAAAACTAAGCGGATTCGGCCAAGCGTTGGGAAAAAATGGCCCGAAAACAGCCCAGCGGGGCAAAAAGTAAGCGCAAGCGGGCACGCATTGGGAAAAAATGACCCGAAAACAGTCCAGCGGTGGAAAACTAAGCGGATGCAGCCAAGCGTTGGGAAAACTAAGCGGATTCGGCCAAGCGTTGGGAAAAAATGGCCCGAAAACAGCCCAGCGGGGCAAAAAGTAAGCGCAAGCGGGCACGCGTTGGGAAAAAATGGCCCAAAACATAGGAGCTGGCCGCTTGGAATCTATGCATACACATAAAATGGGGGGGAACCTGGGGGATTTCCAGGGGGTGGTAACCCTGGGCGTGGCTGGAGGCCCAAAACACATATTCCCCTATAGGGGGGAGGGATTTTCAAAATGGGCGCCCCCTCATGTACATGCCAAGCGGTGTACATGGCCCCAAAGTACACGCCAAGCGGTGTACATGACCCGAAAAAGCGTTACCGAAAACACGGACCGAGCGGGGGGCAAACACGATTAAGCGGGTAGCCGAAAAACACGGTCGGGTAGCCGAAAAACACGGTTGGGTAGCCGAAAAACACAGTCGGGTAGCCGAAAAACACGGTCGGGTAGCCGAAAAACAGTGGGGTTGCCGAAAAACAGTGGGGTTGCCGAAAAACGCAGTGGGGTTGCCGAAAAACGCAGTGGGGTTGCCGAAAAACACGGTCGGGTAGCCGAAAAACACAGTCGGGTAGCCGAAAAACACGGTCGGGTAGCCGAAAAACAGTCGGGTTGCCGGAAAACAGTGGGGTTGCCGAAAAACGCAGTGGGGTTGCCGAAAAACGCAGTGGGGTTGCCGAAAAAGACAGTGGGGTTGCCGAAAAACACAGTCGGGGTTGCCGAAAAACACAGTGGGGTTGCCGAAAAAGACAGTGGGGTTGCCGAAAAACAGTCGGGTTGCCGAAAAACACAGTCGGGTTGCCGAAAAACACAGTCGGGTTGCCGAAAAACACAGTCGGGTTGCTGAAAAACACAGTCGGGTTGCCGAAAAACACAGTCGGGTTGCCGAAAAACAGTCGGGTTGCCGAAAAACGTAGTCGGGTTGCCGAAAAATGCAGTGGGGTTGCCGAAAAAGACAGTGGGGTTGCCGAAAAATAGTTGGGTTGCCGAAAAACGCAGTGGGGTTGCTGAAAAAGACAGTGGGGTTGCCGAAAAACAGTCGGGTTGCCGAAAAACACAGTGGGGTTGCCGAAAAACACAGTGGGGTTGCCGAAAAACAGCCGGGTTGCCGAAAAACACAGTGGGGTTGCCGAAAAACACAGTCGGGTTGCCGAAAAACACAGTGGGGTTGCCGAAAAACAGCCGGGTTGCCGAAAAACACAGTGGGGTTGCCGAAAAACACAGTGGGGTTGCCGAAAAATAGTGGGGTTGCCGAAAAACACAGTGGGGTTGCCGAAAAACACAGTGGGGTTGCCGAAAAACAGTCGGGTTGCCAAAAAACACAGTCGGGTTACCGGAAAACACAGTGGGGTTGCCGAAAAACAGTCGGGGTGCCGAAAAACACAGTCGGGTTGCCAAAAAACAGAGTTGGGTTGCCGGAAAACAGTGGGGTTGCCGAAAAACATAGTCGGGTTGCTGAAAATGACAATTGAGTTACCGAAAAACACGGACCGAGCGGCTGGCAAACACGATTAAGCGGGTTACCGGAAAACACGATTTGGGTTA
>CAXKVR010000920.1:12500-16110 GCA_964058845.1 Carex sylvatica
CGCAAGCGGGCACGCATTAGGCAAAAATGACCCGAAAACAGTCCAGCGGTGGAAAACTAAGCGGATACAGCCAAGCGTTGGGCAAAAATGGCCCGAAAACAGCCCAGCGGGGCAAAAAGTAAGCGCAAGCGGGCACGCGTTGGGAAAAAATGACCCGAAAACAGTCCAGCGGTGGAAAACTAAGCGGATGCAGCCAAGCGTTGGGAAAACTAAGCGGATTCGGCCAAGCGTTGGGCAAAAATGGCCCGAAAACAGCCCAGCGGGGCAAAAACTAAGCGCAAGCGGGCACGCGTTGGGAAAAAATGACCCGAAAACAGTCCAGCGGTGGAAAACTAAGCGGATGCAGCCAAGCGTTGGGAAAACTAAGCGGATTCGGCCAAGCGTGGGGGAAAAATGGCCCGAAAACAGCCCAGTGGGGCAAAAAGTAAGCGCAAGCGGGCACGCGTTGGGCAAAAATGACCCGAAAACAGTCCAGCGGTGGAAAACTAAGCGGATGCAGCCAAGCGTTGGGAAAACTAAGCGGATTCGGCCAAGCGTTGGGAAAAATTGGCCCGAAAACAGCCCAGCGGGGCCAAAACTAAGCGCAAGCGGGCACGCGTTGGGAAAAAATGACCCAAAAACAGTCCAGCGGTGGAAAACTAAGCGGATGCAGCCAAGCGTTGGGAAAACTAAGCGGATTCGGCCAAGCGTTGGGAAAAATTGGCCCGAAAACAGCCAAGCGGGGCAAAAAGTAAGCGCAAGCGGGCACGCGTTGGGAAAAAATGACCCGAAAACAGTCCAGCGGTGGAAAACTAAGCGGATGCAGCCAAGCGTTGGGAAAACTAAGCGGATTCGGCCAAGCGTTGGGAAAAAATGGCCCGAAAACAGCCCAGCGGGGCCGAAAGTAAGCGCAAGCGGGCACGCATTAGGCAAAAATGACCCGAAAACAGTCCAGCGGTGGAAAACTAAGCGGATCCAGCCAAGCGTTGGGAAAACTAAGCGGATTCGGCCAAGCGTTGGGCAAAAATGGCCCGAAAACAGCCCAGCGGGGCAAAAACTAAGCGCAAGCGGGCACGCGTTGGGAAAAAATGACCCGAAAACAGTCCAGCGGTGGAAAACTAAGCGGATGCAGCCAAGCGTTGGGAAAACTAAGCGGATTCGGCCAAGCGTTGGGCAAAAATGGCCCGAAAACAGCCCAGCGGGGCAAAAACTAAGCGCAAGCGGGCACGCGTTGGGAAAAAATGACCCGAAAACAGTCCAGCGGTGGAAAACTAAGCGGATGCAGCCAAGCGTTGGGAAAACTAAGCGGATTCGGCCAAGCGTGGGGGAAAAATGGCCCGAAAACAGCCCAGTGGGGCAAAAAGTAAGCGCAAGCGGGCACGCGTTGGGCAAAAATGACCCGAAAACAGTCCAGCGGTGGAAAACTAAGCGGATGCAGCCAAGCGTTGGGAAAACTAAGCGGATTCGGCCAAGCGTTGGGAAAAATTGGCCCGAAAACAGCCCAGCGGGGCCAAAACTAAGCGCAAGCGGGCACGCGTTGGGAAAAAATGACCCAAAAACAGTCCAGCGGTGGAAAACTAAGCGGATGCAGCCAAGCGTTGGGAAAACTAAGCGGATTCGGCCAAGCGTTGGGAAAAATTGGCCCGAAAACAGCCAAGCGGGGCAAAAAGTAAGCGCAAGCGGGCACGCGTTGGGAAAAAATGACCCGAAAACAGTCCAGCGGTGGAAAACTAAGCGGATCCAGCCAAGCGTTGGGAAAACTAAGCGGATTCGGCCAAGCGTTGGGCAAAAATGGCCCGAAAACAGCCCAGCGGGGCAAAAACTAAGCGCAAGCGGGCACGCGTTGGGAAAAAATGACCCGAAAACAGTCCAGCGGTGGAAAACTAAGCGGATGCAGCCAAGCGTTGGGAAAACTAAGCGGATTCGGCCAAGCGTTGGGCAAAAATGGCCCGAAAACAGCCCAGCGGGGCAAAAACTAAGCGCAAGCGGGCACGCGTTGGGAAAAAATGGCCCGAAAACAGTCCAGCGGTGGAAAACTAAGCGGATGCAGCCAAGCGTTGGGAAAACTAAGCGGATTCGGCCAAGCGTTGGGAAAAAATGGCCCGAAAACAGCCAAGCGGGGCAAAAAGTAAGCGCAAGCGGGCACGCATTAGGCAAAAATGACCCGAAAACAGTCCAGCGGTGGAAAACTAAGCGGATACAGCCAAGCGTTGGGAAAACTAAGCGGATTCGGCCAAGCGTTGGGAAAAAATGGCCCGAAAACAGCCCAGCGGGGCAAAAAGTAAGCGCAAGCGGGCACGCGTTAGGCAAAAATGACCCGAAAACAGTCCTGTGGTGGAAAACTAAGCGGATGCAGCCAAGCGTTGGGAAAACTAAGCGGATTCGGCCAAGCGTTGGGCAAAAATGGCCCGAAAACAGCCCAGCGGGGCAAAAAGTAAGCGCAAGCGGGCACGCGTTAGGCAAAAATGACCCGAAAACAGTCCAGCGGTGGAAAACTAAGCGGATGCAGCCAAGCGTTGGGAAAACTAAGCGGATTCGGCCAAGCGTTGGGAAAAAATGGCCCGAAAACAGCCCAGCGGGGCAAAAAGTAAGCGCAAGCGGGCACGCATTGGGAAAAAATGACCCGAAAACAGTCCAGCGGTGGAAAACTAAGCGGATGCAGCCAAGCGTTGGGAAAACTAAGCGGATTCGGCCAAGCGTTGGGAAAAAATGGCCCGAAAACAGCCAAGCGGGGCAAAAAGTAAGCGCAAGCGGGCACGCATTAGGCAAAAATGACCCGAAAACAGTCCAGCGGTGGAAAACTAAGCGGATACAGCCAAGCGTTGGGAAAACTAAGCGGATTCGGCCAAGCGTTGGGAAAAAATGGCCCGAAAACAGCCCAGCGGGGCAAAAAGTAAGCGCAAGCGGGCACGCGTTAGGCAAAAATGACCCGAAAACAGTCCTGTGGTGGAAAACTAAGCGGATGCAGCCAAGCGTTGGGAAAACTAAGCGGATTCGGCCAAGCGTTGGGCAAAAATGGCCCGAAAACAGCCCAGCGGGGCAAAAAGTAAGCGCAAGCGGGCACGCGTTAGGCAAAAATGACCCGAAAACAGTCCAGCGGTGGAAAACTAAGCGGATGCAGCCAAGCGTTGGGAAAACTAAGCGGATTCGGCCAAGCGTTGGGAAAAAATGGCCCGAAAACAGCCCAGCGGGGCAAAAAGTAAGCGCAAGCGGGCACGCATTGGGAAAAAATGACCCGAAAACAGTCCAGCGGTGGAAAACTAAGCGGATGCAGCCAAGCGTTGGGAAAACTAAGCGGATTCGGCCAAGCGTTGGGAAAAAATGGCCCGAAAACAGCCCAGCGGGGCAAAAAGTAAGCGCAAGCGGGCACGCGTTGGGAAAAAATGGCCCAAAACATAGGAGCTGGCCGCTTGGAATCTATGCATACACATAAAATGGGGGGGAACCTGGGGGATTTCCAGGGGGTGGTAACCCTGGGCGTGGCTGGAGGCCCAAAACACATATTCCCCTATAGGGGGGAGGGATTTTCAAAATGGGCGCCCCCTCATGTACATGCCAAGCGGTGTACATGGCCCCAAAGTACACGCCAAGCGGTGTACATGACCCGAAAAAGCGTTACCGAAAACACGGA
>CAXKVR010000921.1:0-18640 GCA_964058845.1 Carex sylvatica
TATTTCTCGCGTGCTGTCTCATGGAGGTGTTTTCCGGGGAGGATTCTTGGGGGTCTCCTCTGTCATAAGTTCGTCAAGGTTCCTTGAACGGAAGTAGGGGAGCGCGGGTCTAACTCACGATTGCACTTCTGCAATCGGGCTGAGTGCGTGTGTACGGAATTCCGCAGTGTTGGTACTCATTCTAAATAGAATACTCTATTTGGTAGGGCCTCACTTTTGGAATCTAACATTCAATAAAACAATCTAACAAAATTTAATTTAACATAAAATAAATGTAACCTTTAACAAAATTTAATCTAACAAAAAAAAACCTAACTGTTACGTTACAAAAATTTTACAATTAATTTTCAAGTGATTTAAAAGCAACAATCAAAAATCGTGCTAATAAAATAGAAGTTTAAAACTTAATTAATGTTTTCCTGAATAAGTAAATCAAGTGTGAGTCGAAACCGCGTCGAAAATATGAATTTCTAAAACTTTATAAGCTCAATGCGTCCATACTGGTGCTGAGTGCAGATGGGTGATCCGCACTGACTCCAGTTTCTTTTTTTGAAATTTGACCAAGTCTTGAGTGCAGGTGTCTTGACCCACACTAAAATTCAATGCGGACGCATTAGGCTCGGACTTTTTCTTGGCCAGTGCCGATTTGATGAAAATTCGAACCAAGTACTGAGTCCACACTGACATAGAGTGCGTCCGCACTGACATTGAGTGCGTCCGCACTCATGTATTTCCTATGATTTTCTGAATTCCAAAAATTTGTCCAAGTGATGAGTGCGGGTGACTGACCCGCACTGGATATGAGTGCGTCCGCACAGGAGTATTTTTCTGTGTTTTTTGAGCCGTTTAAATTCTGACAAGTTATTAGTGCAGGTGGCCGACCCGCACTGAAAATGAGTGTGTCCGCACTTAGAGGGATATTTTTAACCAAAATCTCAACTTTTCTTCTTTTTCTTCTTTCTCTCTTTCTCCTCCGTCTCTTTCCCCTCTACCCTGTGTGTTCCGCCCAAGAGAGAAGAAAAGAGAGAGAGAGCTCTCTCTCCCTCCAAATTGCCTCAAAACCCGTGAAATCGAAGGTAGCATCGAGAAATTGGTCGTAGATATCTCCTAGCCCTTCTATTCGGTATTTCTTTCTCTCCTCTTCTCTCTCGAAACCTCAGATTTTCTCGATTGCTCAGATTTTTATTTTAAATCCGAGATTTGTGTTGAATTACTTGTTGAACTTCCTTGTTGATTATTTATTGATTCTTTTCTCGATTTCATCTCAGTTTTGGATTTTTCTCATTTTGGAGATTCTCGGTACCAAATCCAAAATTGGGAAAAATATGATTGATTGATTAGGTTAAGCTGACCAAATAGACGTGTAATCGGTAAACCTCTCCCTCAAATTTGACACCTAGCGATTAATTCGAATTTCGATCAAATTAGAGTTGAATTAATCGAAAAAAAAATCAAATTGTTACGAGAACAGAAGTAGTGAGATTGTAAATTGGTATACCTACAAATGAACCCAATTGGAATTGTTTATGATTTAGAGGACCCAGATGCATAGTGTGTGAGTTTTAGAGATTTTTAATAAGAAAGAAGAAATCAAAAAAATCGATACCGAAGCATAGGAATGTATAAGTCATTAATGAACTCGAGTGAGTATCTCGACTGTAAAATCAGGATTAAACCAAGTATACATGTAATATAGGTGTAGACTCGATCGAGCAAGAATTCGCGAGACATTTTGAGACGCCTGATCCGTAATTTAGCGATACGCTCGTCGTAAACAGGTGTAGGATTTTTGGACTTGTTTGATATTTTATTTTCAGGAATTAAACTGTTTATTCATTTGTCATGTTGAATATCTGATTGATTACATCATTGAATTATGTAAATCATATGCATAGCCCAATCAAATTAAACTCGAATTATCATGAATTGAATGATTTGCATGCTTGTATGGTTGTCAGTTGTATCGATCTATTATGATCTGATTATGGTTGAGAATCACTACGAATGGATGATTGAGAATATGTATGTGAGCGGATTTACGAAGTTGAGCCGTATGACTGACTTTGAGTTCGGGATCCTTCTAGCGCTTTAGGTGAATGGCCCTCAGTTTTTCCATTACCGGTTGGGACAAGGGGTGAGTGATTGTATTGATATGTGGATTGGAATCGTGGGTGACAAGTGTAACATCTGTGACTCGGTGGCATTTTCCTACGTGTTAATGCGTTTGGACAGTCAATTGAATATTACGGAAATGAAAATGATTTCAGAGTGAATTTTCTTTATATGACTTGAACCAGACTTTAGGAAACGGTTAGGCCAACTAATTACATATGGGTGTCAGATAAAGGGTCCAGCTCGGTGAAACGTCTGTAGGTGTCAGTAACCCTACAGACGAGGGTCAGATAAAGGGTCCAGCTCAAGAGAACATCTGTAGTTGTTACAAGCCCTAATGAGTGGAGTTAAGCCAACATGTGTTTGTTTGTTTGAAATTCATATTGAAAATTCCATTAATTGTGATTCATTTTATTTAATTATTATCGAGTATCTGCATTATGTTATTTAGGAATAAGTATCTGTTTAAATTGCTATTGTATGGCTTTCATTTTTGAATATGGAATTGATTGCAAGTCCAACAATCTAACTGTGGCAGATTCGCACTGAGAAATTATTCTCACCCCCACCCTTCGGGTTATATTACAGGTTCTGGTGCGACTGAGTCGGGAGAGGCACACGATTAGTAGGCCTCTGGTATAGATCACCATTACCTCCGTAGATATTTGGTTAGTTGGCTAGAGATGTATATATTATTTTTGGTCGTATAACTCTCTATGTCATACCTGATAGTCGGTATCCATATGTGATACCTTGATGTATTATATTTTTATCAGACTCGTGTACTCTGATTTAAATTTAGAAACTTGTTTATATTATAATTGTCGTGAATTTCTAAGTATATGTTGAACTGCCTTGTAAGCATACACGGAGTTGTATACTTACGGCGAGGGACTGTCGCGGCCCATGGCCGCGGGATGTGACACTAACATATCTAACATTTCAACAAATTTAATCTAATAATCTACCATATTCAAAAATATATCTAATATTCAATAATAAATCTAACATTTCAAAAAATAAATCTAACCTATTTATTTAACCTATTAAAAATAAATTCAAATTAAAAAATAAAATCTAACCGATTCAAAAATAAATCTTATTACTTAACATTTCAAAAAATAAATCTAACCTATTTATAACCTATTAAAAATAAATTCGAATTTGAAAAATAACATCTAACCGATTCAAAAATAAATCTAATTACTTAACATATTCAAAAAATAAATATAACTTATTTATTTAAAACCCATTAAAAATAAATCTGAATTTAAAAAATAAAATCTAACCAATTCAGAAATAAATCCAATAACTTAACATATTCAGAAAATAAATCTAACATATTTATTTAACCCATTAAAAATAAATTCGAATTTAAAAAATAAAATCTAACCTATTCAAAAATAAATCTAATTAACATATTCAAAAAATAAATCTAACATTTTTAGCAATCCACTAACATTCAAATTTTTAGTCTACAAAAATAAATATAACGAAAAATAAATCTAACATCAAATTTAAATTTTAAATTACTCTACAAAAATAAATCAAACATTCAATTTAAATTCTTACACTCTCTACAAAATCTAACAAAAATAAATTTAATTTAAAATAATTGTAACATAAAATAAATCTAACATTCAATATTTCAATCTAACAAAATTCAATCGAGTAAAATTTAATCTAAAAAAATTTAATCTAATAATATTTAGTCTAGCAAAATTTAATCTAACAAAATTTAATATAACATGAAATGAATGTAACCTTTAATCTCGCGGGAAAATCTTAGAGAATACCTTCGTAATTCCGTTTGCGTTTGCGTATTTGTAAAATAAATTAAATTAACAACTATATTTTTTTTAACAATAAAATTAAAATTGAAGAATAATGAAAATATTGAGATTGAGATTGAGAGAATGGGAGATGAAAATATTGAGATAGAGATGTGAAAATTTGTGAGGGATGAGGGTTTATTTATAGAGTTTTGTTTGGAGAGAATAAAATTTAAAAATAAAAATGTTTTTTTAATATAAAGGAACCGGGTACGGGTATCACGGACACGGGTTCGGGTTCACGGGCACAGGTATGGGTTCACGAGTTGGGGGAAATTTTCAAATTTAAAGTGATCCGGGTATCACGGGTATGGGTTTACGGGCTCACGGGCACGGGTAAGGGTACAAAAGGCACAGGTATCACGGGTACGCGGACCGATCCGGGCGGGCACGGGTCTAATTCGGTCCGGGTAAGGTCAGGTTTGTTTCCTAAATTTTGTGACCAGCCTATTTCAAACCCGCACTCGTGTATCCATGAAAACTCGGGCACAAACACAGTCCAGTCGAGCATGATCACAGACGGACCGGACTAGGTTTGACCCGGGCAGGTTTTTTCAAAACACTAGTTGGGTTCACCCTCAACTTCACACAAAAAAAATATAATTAACCTAGTTAAGGTAGCTCCGTTTTATAACAAAAAGTTTACATAATGACTTCAATGCATAGTAGCAAAATATAAAACTAAGTTATAATCATATTATGTAACATGAGAATTTGTGTAATAATGATATCCCATAAAAATATGCTTGCCTCCATCCGGCGCCATATACAGTTATTATAAGAAGGTCAATTTAATTTAGAAGTTCAAGAATTAGTATGATTAAGAAAATATTTTCTCTGTGAGAAGTAAAGATTTAAATAGCGTTTATTACGTTACAGTGGAACGGTAAAAAAATAACATTATTGTCATATTATACTGTTAGCGTCATAGTTTTTATAGTCCGAAAATACTATAATACTACTATAACGTGTTATTTAAAATCCTGATGAGAAGTCACAATTTAAAATTCAACTGAAATATCTTATAGATATTTAGTGAAAGGACTTCACATTCCGATCTTTATATGTAAGAAATGATTGCAAAATATCATGTAAGATATTTAGTGAAAAGACTTCATAATTCGATCTAAAAAATAATTACAAAATATCATGTAAGATATTTAGTGAAAAGACTTCACAATCCGATCTTTATCTGTAAGAAATAATTGCAAAATATCATGTAACATAAAGGAAAAAAAATGATGATAATATGTTTGTAGCCTGATCTATCTCCAAAGAATGGTCATTTGTTATCTCCCACCAAATTTTTTTTGCTATGTTAATTAAGATTTTATTTTTTTCATCGACACACATTAATTTCCCTCTCTCTTTTTTAAGGTTGGCAAATCATTAATTTTCCTCTATAATTAATCATATATTTTTCCCTTTTGAGTTAATTAAATTGGAACTCTACTTCATAGAAGATAAATGAATAAGAATTGGAGAGCTATAGTATTAAATGGGTGTTACACTTTTTTGTACTAAAAAGAAATAAGAGGGAGACCTTCTATAACAGGATTTTCAGGTTAAAATAGAAAATAATATTCTTTTACTAATGGAGCATTATTAAAGATATGCTAGTTGCTATGGTAATTATTATATACACAGGAATTCGTGGAATTAGAATCATCATGTTGTGAAAAACGACCTCCAAATTACGATTTTACATTTTTACTGTGGTTATTGCGGAGGAAAAAGCTACTTGAAAGCATATTTTTAGTTGCTTTCCGCTCCATTTTCTTGTTTACAGAATCTCCATTTTTATTATATATATATATTATTTGTTTTCTTCTCTATGTTTCTTTCCCTTTTTCTTTTTCTTTTTGCGCTCCCACTTTTCTTGTTTAAACACAAAATTTTACGAATTAAACTTCCATATAATGTAGTCTCCCTCTGACATATATCTTTTTTTTTTCTGCAAATTCCTCTTCTAAATCTTTATTTCTTACTTCTTTTCCAGTCACACTGACTGAGATGCGTTTAACACATTTTTTTTTTTTTTTTTTTTTGTAATAGAGAGATACAAATTTGATAGATTTTTTTATTCATAACATTTTCAAAAGAGAAGGAAAACGCTAAATCAATAATTGTCTCATTTCATGCAAGAATGTTGAATTAGTGAGCATTTTTTCTTACCTAGAGACCCTCAATTATTCAGCATCTTCCTGACAAAGCGTTCTACCTTTTTTACTGAAAATAAATTAATTTGTTGACATTAAATAAATATTTTAGTGGCCTCAAATAAATTCTTATAAAAGGGTCATTTTTAAATTAAAAAAATGCATAATTGCCGAAGTTTAGAATTTTCAACTAAATTATTTAGGCTTTAGAAAAATGCATAAAATGCATTATTTTGTTAGCTTATCATGGCTGTGGAAATTGACCATAAATATTAACAGTTTATTTTAAAATTTACATATATAAGTCTGTATTAATTACCGTATACTACATTTATAGCAGTGACCTTTCACATATATAAATAAAGAGTGGAACTAGGATGTTCTTAAGTTCACCAAATTCTTTGATGAATTCAAGTTTTAAATCCGTCAAATTGGCTTCAAATAACGAATCCAAACCGTTGAAACCCGCCTACCTTACGAGTGATACATGTACATGTGAAAATTTTAAACATTTAAATTAATTTAGTATAAAGTCAAGCGGTTAATAAATTAACTTTAATGCGCATTTATTTTTTGAACGTTTTTTGACCACTTAACTCTATTAAAAAATAATTTTAAAATTAAAATCTTTTACATGTAGATGCATCGAAAGTAAACAAATTTCAAAGGTTCAAATTTATCGTTTAAAATTAATTCGATGAGTTTTAGACTTGAATTCACCGAGAACTTTGATGAACTTAAAAACACTCTAATTCTACTCTATAAACAAAATCACATTTTAAACCATTGCTTTTGTCGGTATTTCAAATCGGTCAAATTTTAAATACTGACCGGGGATTCGTTTTTCTAGTTTCTAAGTTTCTCCCATCTTCTTACTACTTTTACAATTTTACTTGTTTATATGCTAAAAAAAGAAAATCGATTGGTAACATAGCACCCAAGGCCAAGGCCCTGTTCGGCGTGGTTTTGACGCCATACACGGAACTAAGATGCCTGAGCAAAGCGCTGCTCCTGTAAGCCCAATTTTTTTTTTCTGATTGGGCTAATTGGGCCCAAATTGTCAGTTCTAAGTTCTAACTATGAAGGAGAGTAGTGTGGGAAAAATGACACGCTGGAGCTGGCTCCGTCACGGAACAGCACGGAACAGCACGGAACGGGTGTTAGATATGTACTGTGACTCACGTGTCCCGTGCCGTGATCAATTGTTAGCAAAAAAGACACGACACGGAAATTACCTTGGTCACGACACAGAACACGGTATGACACGAAACACAACACAGCACGGAATGGGAGACACAATTCCAATTTGAAAAAAGGTCGTCATCTGGTACTGGTAGCGTCTGATGGTGTGTCGTGCGACGTGGGAAGGTAGGAGCACTGAAGATGATTTGACAATTCATTTCTCATTAATTACGGAAGGTGATTTACTGATTTGAGAATTATTTCTCATTAATTCTCTATTCGGCGCTCCCGCTCTTAGTCTTCTGTTTTATCTGGATGCTGTAATATGAACAAAATTGAAGACACGCTCTTTAATTTGTAACTTACTTCTTCTTTTTTCTTGTAAATCAATTTTTAAATTTATCATTTCTTCTGTTTTGACTTTTGACTATAGAAAGTCAAATAAAAAATCCTTATAATTTCTATATTATGTCCTAAATCAAGAATTATGATTAGTTACTAGTTCTAAAACTTTGTTAACGTGATCGGTCACGGCATGATTTAGTCACGGCACGACTTAATCACGGCGTGACTCGCGTGCTGTGACCATCCCTCATAACTTTGATCACGGCACATGATCAAAATCACAGAGTGTTAGTCACAGCACAGCACGTTTTTTCCACTCTAAAGGAGAGACTCCAGCCAGTCCCCTCAATATCTCCTTTTATCAAGTTATGTGTAAAACTTGTTTTAATTAATAGGAAATCGGTCCACTATTTCAAAAAAAAAAAAAAAGATAAAGTTAATAAAAAAAAAAGTTCTCTCAAAGCCTTCACTGCTTCATTTTTTTTTTTTTAAGTAAAGGTTAGAGATCAAGTCATTCAACTACTATATATTCACAAAAAAATTATCTCTTCCGAATTTCGAAGCTGTAACCTTTCACAAAGATAACATTGCCTTTGTTTGAGTAGCAATTATTTTAGCTCGAGTCTCTAACATCGGTTTAGATAGGTATCATAATTTACATTGTTTATTTTCTTGTATTGCAAGTATATATGTATCATATCTAAGATTAACTATACATGGAATACATATTCTCCTTATTATTATGATACAACAACTACAGTCACGCCATACCCGTGCACATTTCACATGATATTCACCACTTCCTACTTTGGGCAATCACAATCTTTGCATCCATTTCTGAGGCAGCAAGAACCACATCGTGACGGAATCGAATGGTGGTCATTCGGATTAGGAATTGACCTATCTCCATCAATTTGGGAATATTTTTCTGATACCACTTTTCCGGTCAAGAAATTGTGAGGTTCATCTTTTATTATTTTCCTCGGAGCTCCTGTGCAAGAGCTCATCACCAGAACCAAAATTACGGAAATTACGACAACCTTCATTCTGTGTATAGCAAGATAATGTTAACTATTTCTACAAAGTACAAACACATGAATGGAAAGAAAAATAAGGATTTCATGAACTGCATGGTTATACCTTAGAAGAACTTCAGAAGGATTCAAGAGCTCGTCTTATTCTATTTCACTGATGTCAGAAATGCGAACTACGCATCCTATTTATAATGAATTCGACAAATTGCACTAGCTATGATGTAGAGCATTGAAGAGAATTGCGTGCTTGGTTTTAATTTCTACATTAATCATCATAATGAGTAGACAGAAAATTCTTACCTATTTGTAGCTAGGTTCAAATTCATCATGGTACACTGTTGCATTGCAATCTACTGCAAAATTGCAATACACTTGTGAGGTTGATTGATATCCACTTATGAATCCACTTGTGAATCTGTAATTATCTTAAATTCACTGGCAACTAACTCAGTGCAACTTTAGTGCGCATATGCTTCGGACTTCATGACTTCAACATTAACGCAGATTAGTCCGTATTATGTATTTGGCAGTCATGTAGTAAAAAGAAAATTACTCATATTTTCCTTAAAAGAATTTATGACGAGCTTATTTCTTGAATTTAGTACAACACATATTTCATTTAGTCGGCAATTCGCAATTTAGATACAGTAAGCACAACCATTTTTCGTGGTATTGCGCTATGTAACATCGTCAGAAAAGTAATGGTTAAGTAAATTAAAATATAATATACAAGAACTTTGTTGGGACAAAATGAAAATAACATCAAATCTACGAAGCTCTGCTTTTGAGTGCTTGGCCATGAATTTGTAAGGATATACTGAAAGCAAACTCAGAATTAAAAGTTTTTGTAGTCATATGTATATAATATATTAGTACAGTATGATGCATAGCTGGTAAATAAGAAGAGAGCCACGCTAGAGATCAAGTAGAGAAACCAGAAAAGTCATGGACCTAAAAAGTCCAGGTCACCCCTTGCCTTATTATGCCTACTAAATATTTCTTTTTTCAAAAGAGGAGGTAGCACACTTGGCTAGAACAAAAATCCTAGGATTGTTAATTACCCAAAGGTTGAGAGTTTGATTCCCCTTCACGACTTCGCAGCTTCTGCGAAGGTTTTCAAAAAACAAAAAGCAAAAAGAATCTTTTTTCAGAAATACCCTTCCCTTATTACTATATTTTCTGAACTATTCCAATAATTCGAGTGAAGCAATGCAGCCTTGGAATAGAAAGGCTGCTATAAGAAGCAAGTGAAGTCCAATATGGTATCTCTAGCTGGATTACCCAGTTTTAGATATAGTCATTCTTTCTACTCAGTTGAATAAGATCATCAGCATTAGTCAGAATAAGATGCACCACCAGTTATTTCCTGGGAAGCAAAAATTGCCAGAAGTGAACATTCCTTGATAAAACATCTATCAAGATAATCTGAAATAAAATGTTAAATATAATCCATATATGCAACTAGGCATAGTACCATGGTAGTTACCAGCTCAGTGAAAGCAAATATGTGAATTTATACCAGTATTCTACACAAGGGCGGACCTACATGGAGTGAAACGGGTGAACCCCATTCATTTTCAAAATTTATGGGCTTATACATGATTTTCTATATAGTTTAGATAGGTATCATAAAATTGATCCCCATACTCAACCATGAAAATTTTTATATGATTTATCCTCAATGCGCGTTTAACTCATCTTTCAAGGCGTTGCCCTTGATTCTACAATCAAAGAAACAAAGTCACCCATAGATTTATATACACTATGGCCAATGTTAAATTTGTAACAATTCAAGTATGAGAGAGACACAAGATTTAACGAGGTTCAGTATCAATTTGGTACCTACGTCCTCCACACCCACACACACTTTTTTATTTCTTTTTTTCTTAATCTATATTTTACATGAGAGAGAGAAAAGAATATATAGAGAAAGAGAATAACAATCTTCTAAGAATCAGAAACAATCTTCTAAAATCAGAAAACAAATAACTCAGAAATAAAGAAAATAATTTGCCGCCTTCCTTCTTTGGTCTGGCGGTGCATGTACACGGTCCGTGTATAGATGCATACGGACCGTGTATACATTTGTTTCAACAGCCTCCCTCAAGTTGGTGGGTAGATATCTACCATACCTAACTTGACAATCGATTCTTCAAAGCATTTTGTCGACACTCCCTTTGTCAACATATCTGCAAGTTGTTCCTCGGATCTCACGAATGGAAATGAGATGACCTTTTCTTCCAAATTCTGCTTGATGAAATGTCTATCGATCTCTATGTGCTTTGTTATGTCATGCTGTACCGGATTGTGTGCTATCTCAATTGCTGATTTATTATCACAATAAAGTTGCATTCTTTCTTTCGGTTTAAAACCTAGCTCGCTCATGAGTTTCCTCAGCCATAAGAGTTCACATAGACCTTTGAACATTCCTCTAAACTCAGCTTCTGCACTTGATAAGGCAACTACATTCTGCTTCTTACTTCTCCAAGTGACAAGGTTTTCTCCCACAAAGGTGAACTATCCAGATGTAGATTTTCGGTCGATTCTATCTCCAGTCCAATTAGCATCTGTGTAACCCCAAATATCCAAGTGTCCGTTTTTTCTAAATTGGATACCTTTTCCTGAAGTCTTTTTGAGGTATCTCAGAATGCTCGTCACAGTATCCATATGTTACTCCCTTGGGTCATGCATGAATTGACTTACCATAGTTACAGCATACGCAATGTCAGGTCTAGTATCTGATAAGCTTCCCGATCGACAGCTGGGTCATCTGAAAGACCTTCAAACTTCAGGTTTTGGACAACAGGTGTATCGACTGGCTTACAGTCTAGCATCCCCATATCTGCAAGTAAGTCAAGTGTATACTTTCGTAGTGATAGAGAGATACCTCTGTTTGAGCGTAGCACCTCTATTCCCAAGAAGTATTTTAAACCACCTAGATTTTTCATCTCAAACTCCTATGATAATCTTTGCTCTAGCCACCCTATCTCCTCACTATCGTCCCCTGTAATTATCATATTATCAATATAGATAATTAGGATAGTTACCTTATCTTGACGATTCTTGTAGAACAGAGTATGATCAGAATCTTTTTTAGTGTAGTTGTACTTCTTCATGGCTTTGCAAAAACACCCAAACCATACTCGTGGTGACTGTTTCAATCCATACAGACTTCACTCCAGCTTACATACCAACTTGTCTTGTTCTTGGTGTGTGTATCCTGGTGAAATGTCCATATAGATCTCTTCCTCCAGATCTTAATGTAAGTACGCATTTTTCACATCAAATTGATGTAGTGGTCAGTCCTGATTTGCTGCAAGAGACAATAAGACTCGAACTGTGTTAAGTTTTGCAACTGGAGAAAAAGTTTCCTGAAAATCTATTCCATATGTTTGGGTGTAACCTTTGCAACCAACCTTGCCCTATACCTTTCAACTTTACCTGCAACATCATATTTTACCGAAAACACCCACTTGCACCCAACAGTTTTCTTTCCACTTGGTAGTTTCACTAACTTTCATATCTTTGTAGTTTTTAGGGCTTTCATTTCTATCTCCATTGCTTTAACCCATTTGGGGTCTCGCAAGGCTTCATCTACACTGTTTGGTACCTGAATATTTGACAGTTCTTCAGTGAAATTTCTCACCATATTGGACAACCCAACAGTACTAGTATAATTGGATATTGCATATCCTTCTTGTCTATTACCCTCTTCTCTATACCGTTTTGGTGGTATATTCCGAGTGGATCTTAGAAGGTACTGTCTTTCAGGTTCAGTTTGAAGAGAACTTACCTCAGAAACATTCTCTGGAGAGCTTGAGCGTGGTATTTCTTGTTCCTCATCCGACTGTATCACTTTTTCTTCCAATCTGGTTCTCTCAGGTTCTGGTGCACGGTCCTTGTCCCCCTCTATCCGGTCTATGTACTCCTCTGGCTTAGAGTCTGCACACCGGTCAATGTCTCCTGGAGTAAACTCTTCACGGTCCGTGTCTTCATCTACACGGTCTGTGTTTCCCTATTCATCCTCCCACCAAACTGTCTGGTTTGTTTCATCCTCCCTTAGAGAGGGCAGTGACTGGTTCCGGAAATAAGATTCATGTTCCAAAAATAACACATCCATTGTCACATAGGTTTTGTCAGTTTCTAAGTCAAAGCATTTATATCCTTTCTGATTATTACCATACCCAACAAACATGCACCTAATTGCGCAAGGTTTGAGCTTGGTTCTTTTCTCTCTTGGAACATGTACATATACTGTACATCCAAACACTTTAGGTGCCAAATTTAAGGCTGAGGGAATTCTCACAAATGAGGAAAATTTTTGTAAAGGGATAAGGAAATTTAGAGTACTAGATGATATTCGGTTCATAAGGTATACAGCAGTAAATATGACATGATTCCATAAAGTCTGTGGCACATTATTTTCAAATAATAAGGATATGGCAATTTCCAAAATATGCCAATTTTTCTTTCGGCCACACCATTTTGTTGAAGGGTACCGGCACAAGATGTTTCGTGTATAATACCGTTATTTTTTTAAAAACTTCCCAATAAATTATTCACAAATCCCCCCCCCCCCCCTCCCCCCATTGTCACTTCTAAGGATTTTAATTTTCTTTCCAAATTATTTTTCAATAAGGTTTGAGAAATCTAAAAAACTGTTTGCAACTTCACTTTTATGTTTCAAGAGGTATAACCATGTCATTCTAGTACTGTCATCGGTGAAAAGAACAAATCATCTTTCGTCGTTCATTGAATTAACCGGGGCTGGACCCCACACATCATAATGTACTAGATCAACAAATTTCAAATTTTTATAACAAACACTAGGATAAGAGTTTTCCATAACCTGATCCCATAACCTGTGAGGCAACTCCATTTGCATTCACAATTTCTTTTCGGCTATATTTCTCAATTTTATCAATGTCTGAATCTAAATAAGTCATGTGGTTAGTTATTCCTGAATCTATCACCCACTTTTCTAAATTCTTTGTGACAAGAGCATTACCTTTTTCAGCAGACCTGTCTGTACCTTTGACATGAGGCGCAAGTGTCGTATACCTGAGTGCACGGTTTGTATGACCAAGTGCGCGGTCCGAGCATCCTGCTAGGTGCGCCTGTCCACCTTGTCCCTTCTTGTTCACTGTGGTCTTTTTCTTCTTCAATTCGTGCCACCAGTTTGGGTATCCATGCAACTTAAAGCATGTTTCCTTGGTGTGCCTCGGATTGCAGCAATGACTACATCCTCCTTCAACCTTTTTTCTCTGTTTTGTTTCAGATTTAAGAGAAAGTGATACCTCTGATGCACGGTCCGTACCCTTCATTGCCATGACTGCGGGATGTGAGATCTTGTCGTTGCTACACATCACTTTCTGCCACATCTCTTCCCGTCTGACCCGGGCATACGTCTGCTTAACCGTTAGGATAATATCCGCTCAAGTGCTATCCAGACGATCGTCTAATCGGGCTAGATGCATAGCCATCGCCTTCTGGGTGGTTAGAAGCTCCTTCAGCACTTGAAGCATAGTCATGTCAACGCTGTGGTCTTGGTCCTTCCCACCTCTGTCCTTCCCACCTCCCTAGATCTGGACCGCTCTGATACCATGTAACAATTCAAGTATGAGACAGACACAAGATTTAATGAGGTTCAGTACCAATTTGGTACCTACGTCCTCCACACCCACACACACTTTTTTATTTCTTTTCTTCTTAATCTATATTTTACATAAGAGGGAGAGAAGAATATATAGAGAAAGAGAATAATAATCTTCTAAGAATCGGAAACAATATTCTAAAATCAGAAAATAAATAACTCAGAAATAAAGAAAATAATCTGCCGCCTTCCTTCTTTGGTCTGGCAGTGCATGTACACAGTCCGTGTATAGACGCATTGACCTCCCTGAACCCGGGATTTTTGATGGAGAAAAGTTTTTCTGTTGGAACCTTGATACTTAACTAACGGAATACTTTCAGTATTCCCATTCCTTGAAAAGGAGATCTTGTGACTATCTGTATAAAAGATCTTTCCCTGATGCTCAGCTATAACTGAAAACCCCGAATCCACAGCCGTTTGGCCTTCTAGACCAGTTCCAACAATACACTTCTCCGACTGACAAAGCGGAACTGCTTGGCGCTGCATATTCGAACTCATTAAGGCTCGATTCGCGTCATTATGCTCAATAAAAGGAATAAGAGAAGCTCCAATCGAAAAATAGTGGAAGGTAAAAATGCTTCTAAGATGAATCTGTTCCCACGCAATAGTAAGGAATTCTTGACGGTATCGAGCGGGAACAACCTCCTCTTCTTGAATACCCCGATTCAAGGACAAAGAATTTCCTGCTGCTATCATAGAATATTCATCTCGAGTTGGTGATAAATAAACCATCTGTCCTTCTTTTTTCTCAGATATTTTATAAAACGGACTTTCTATAGATTCCCAATGACCAATCCGTGCATAAATAGCTAAGGATCCAATAAGTCCAACATTAACACCTTCGGATGTATCAATTGGACAAATACGTCCATAGTAGCTAGGATGGATATCTCGTATCCGAAAACTAGCAGTCTGACTTGTTAGTCCTCTAGGACCCAAAAAACTCCATTTTCGCCCATGAGCTACTTGTGCTAACGGATTTATTTGATCGGAAACTTGTGATAAGGGGTGGAGGCCAAAAAACGTTTCATAAGTAGTTGTTAATGAAGTTGAAATTACCAAATTCTGAGGACTTTTTATCCATTTATTATGAGAGATTGCTACACGTATAGTATTCCGAATCACATTTTCTAAACGAAAGAGAGCCAATCTGAATTGATCCTGTAAGAGATCTCCTACAGAACGAATACGTTTATTCTTCAAGTGATTCATATCATCAAGTGTACCCATTTCCCATTTCAGTCCAATCAAATGATCAACAGCAGCCAATATATCCCGTGGTAACAAAAATATGTTGTCCTGAGGTATATCAAGATTGAGTCTCCGGTTCATATTTCGTCGACCAATCCTTCCTAATTCGCATTTTGGTTTAAATTTATTTTTTACCTTCTCATATATGGACTCTGAAAATACCATATCGTCCTCTTCTATAGAATATAACTTTTTATAAAACTCCAAAATAGCATTTTCTGTTGAACTAATGTTAAAAAAGAGTTCGTTATCTTTCTCTCTGTCCAGGATAGACAAGGACCGTGTATACATTTGTTTCAACAAAATTATCATCAAAGTTCAGAACCTAAGAAAAATAGCTCAGCACTTCATTCAGTGGGAAACAAAATTACGTTGCTAATGCCAATTCCTCGAGAACTAACCGTGCTAAGCTAGATGAGGGAAAAAACCCAATTACATCATTTGTTGGACCAAATACATATTTCTTTTGTGACATAATTTGTTATGTCATAGCTATATATAGAGGTGATCTTGTGCTCCAAGTTGCTTATCAGGAAAGAAATTACAGTTGGGTTGTGTAACTACAGCAACATCATCACTAGATTTAACTATTAGTACCTAAGAGGCTCAGAACAATATTTGATCAACATTCACCAATGTTCCTTTATTTTGATCCAGCTCGGACACTCTTTTCCATTTTGTTTATCCAATCAATACATTTAAAGCAGAACTTGTTATGCTCAAAGCTCTAAGATGATGTCGAAGAACCAAAGATTAAAAAATGCAGTTATCAGTTATCACTCAACATAAAAAAATTGTAATTCTTCTTTGCCACTCAATATACAAGAACGAAATTTTCGGTTGGAAAAATCCTACAGGATAAAAGAGTATTCCTTGGGTTTTTTATTTAAGGATAGAGAGCTAAAAAATTTCATTAATATGAAAATTCTGTGGTTTTTCATTCATAATTTTATTATTCTAAAAAGAATGAATAAAAAAAAACACATACCCCGCTGTGTTTCATTTTTTTTAGAAACAAATGATACGTTCTTTCCTCTCTATAATTTACAAAAGTAAAAACTATACGGCATTAAGCCAAATCAAATTGGACCAAACATCGACCAATATATACATGTCATCTAACTAACAATAGAAGGGATGAAGGATGTACAACTGAGGACCGAATTAATAATCAATCACATCATTTCTTCTGTAGTAGGATCAAGCAAATGAAGGCAATGATCCTGAATAAAAGGCCATAGAGAAAGAGCACCGTCAGACAAAGAGCCCAGTGGTTAATATCATAGTTGTATTTAAACAGTATTGCGCATCTAGTTATCAGCCATACGCCTGAGTAACTGTCACCAATAAAGAGAAACAAAGATCAGCAGAGTTCAGTATATAAAGTAGATTAATTTTGGCAGAATTACAACATCTGTATGACTAGTAAAAGAAAGAAATATATGAAGACCTTTTTGCGTTTGCAATGACGAATCCTTCAAGAGCCCATTTTGGGTAGCATAAATCAGCTATCCATTTCGGAGTACTGCCTTGCGTTGGTAGCAAGGTTAACACAACAGGAAGCAGAGCAGACCACTGAAAAAGAAATCAGAGGCGCTTTTTTTTAAATCAAAAGAAATTATAATAGAAGGAACACTTTGATAGGTTTTTAATAATTAATTTGTTGCAAGCGTTATTATAATTCATGGTCGCATAACTACTGGAACTGAATTTACCAAAGTCAATAATATTTGCATTTTCTGATAATTGATATTCACTGTTATCTTAAACTAAATTAAGATAAAAGAAAGAAGCATATTCATGGAAAGTATTGTCTTACCAATTGCGCAGATGCTGGTTTGAAACATATAGCAAAGGTGTAACCGACACCAGTCACACAATACACAAGTGCAACCATAACTGCAAAGTTATTGAGAAAGGTCGATCTTGGATTGTTGAAGAAATAAAACATGGAAAGATACACCACAGGCTTTACAATAGTGTTGAAATGATCAACTGTGTCCTTTGCTAAGAAATAGGCAAGAGAACTCATGCCAGATGCCCTCTCTCTCCAGTACTGCAACTGGTCCTGTGAAAATGACTTCAATGCCGCAATCTTACAGAGAAGAGCTGTCAAAAGTAAAAGTTTGAGGGAAAACAATTATAATAAGTCAAACTTTCTTATTTTCAAACTTGGGTTCGTGATAAAATTCAACTAAAAGTTCACTTGAATCTTTCTTAGTGCTTAAAAACATCAGAAATGGTCCTATTATAATATTCACGGTTTATGTCCAAATAAGTATTCTATCATCTGATTATCCAGGTTTATGATTCAAGTCCTTATAAAATGGGGTAATAAGTAACAAAGTCAAAAATTAGAACTTACATATAGCAATTATCGTGTAAACGTATCCGGGTATTCCAAAATTCGCGTCTTTGAGTCTAGCAATTGTGCCTAAGCATGTACCAGCAAGACACAGTATTAAGTAATCAATTCCTTGCCCTTGACCATCCCGTAGGCGTTGCTTCACAACTCTGGTATTCAAAGATAAACTTGTTAGTTCCTGTGATTATAATTTATAAATACAGTAAAGAAGATTTACAAAATGTACAAATATGAGCAGTAATATGAATAAAATATTACCTTCCCAAATAGTATCTATACTGTTTCAGGACGCCAAGTGTTTTTCTATTAGTCAAATCATTTGATTTCTTGAAAAAACCCTTCTTATGTGTATCATCATTTCGAGAATATCTGGCATTAGCCCAGACTTCATCTGTAACAGACTCCCCAGATTCTGATCTCATAGAACCAAGCTCGCTGCTTCTATTGGAACCGTTCATTTCCTCCAGATCCCCTTCCATGTCTTTCGGTACGTCATACCCATTGTGCAATATCCATTGGAGAGGAAGGTGTTTGATATCGATCTGTGCGTTTGACTTAACTATTCCTTCTAACACATCAATGAAATAATCTGGGGGGTTCATTCGATCTGGTACGTTCAATCCGAGCATGGAGAAGTACCCTTCTACTTTGTCAATTGATCCATGGTATACTGTTAAACCTCCTTTAGCCAGAAATATGATGTCATC
>CAXKVR010000922.1:0-11021 GCA_964058845.1 Carex sylvatica
ACACTACTAGAGTGCTCCAAATACCATCAATTGGAGTGTTGTATTAGAGTTGTAAATGCCCCATTATCTTGCCGTATAGAGACACTACTAGAGTGCTCCAAACACCATCAATTGGAGTGTTGTATTACGGTGGTTAATGCCCTATTATCTTGCTATATAGAGTCACTACTAGAGTGCTACAAATACCATCAATTGGAGTGTTGTATTTGGGTTGTAGATAACCTATTATCTTGCCATATAGAAACACTACTAGAGTGCTCCAAACACCTTCATTTGGAGTGTTGTATTAGGGTTGTAAATGTCCCATTATCTTGCCATCTGAAAACACTACAAGAGTGCTTCTGACACCTTTAATTGGATTGTTGTATTAGGGTTGTACATGCGCTATTATCTTGCCATCTAGAGACACCACTAGAGTGCTCCAAACACCATCAAATGGAGTGTATTAGGGTTGAAAATGCCCGATTATCTTGCCATCTGGAGACACTACTCGAGTGCTCTAAACACATTCAATTGGTGTGTTGTATTAAGGTTATAAATGCCCTATTATCTTGCCATATAGAGACACCACTAGAGTACTCCAAACACCTTCAATTCGAGTGTTGTATTAGGATTGTAAATGACCTGTTATCTTGCCATCTGGAGACACCAAACACCTTTAATTGGAGTGTTGTAAATGCCTCTTATCTTGCCATCTGGAGACACTACTCGAGTGCTCCAAACACCTTCAATTGGGGTGTTGTATTACGGTTATAAATGCCCTATTATCTTGCCATCTGGAGACACTACTCAAGTGCTCCAAACACCTTCAATTGCAGTTTTGTACTAGGGTGGTAAATGCCCTATTGTCTTGCCATCTTGAGACACTACTAGAGTGCTACAAACACCATCAATTGGAGTGTTGTATTATGTTTGTAAATGCCCTATTATCTTGCTATCTGGACACTCTACTAGAGAGTTTCAAACACCTTCAATTGGAGTTTTGCATTGGGGTTGTAAATGTCGTGTTATTTTGCCATATAGAGAAACCACTAGAGTGCTTCAAACACCTTCAATTGGAGTGCTGTATTAGGGTTGTAAATACCCTATTTTCTTCCCATATCGAGACACTACTAGAGTGCTTCGAACACCTTCAATTGGAGTGTTGTATTAGGGTTGTAGATGCCTTGTTATCTTGCCTTCTGGAGACACTACTCGAATGCTTCAAACACCTTCAATTGGAGTGTTGTATTAGAGTTGTAAATGCTCTATTATCTTGCCACATAGAGACACTACTAGAGTGCTTTAAACACCATCAATTGGAGTGTTGTGTTAGAGTTGTAAATGCCCTTATCTTGCCATTTAGAAACACTACAAGAGTGCTCCAAACACCTTCAATTGGTGTGTTGTATTATGGTTGTAAATGCCCTATTATCTTGTAATATGGAAACACGAACTCGAGTGCTCCAAACACATTCACTTGGAGTGTTGTATTAGGCTTAGAAATGCCCTATTATCTTTCCTTCTGGAGACACTACTCGAATACTGCAAAAACACCTTCAATTGGAGTGCTGTATTTTGGTTATAAATGCCATGTTATCTTGCCATATAAAGACACCGCTAGAGTGCAGCAAACACTTTCAATTGGAGTGTTGTATTAGGGGTGTAAATGCTCTATTATCTTGCCATATCAAGACACTACTAGAGTGCTCCAAACACCTTCAATTGGAGTGTTGTATTAGGGTTGTAAATGCCCTGTTATCATGTCATCTGGAGACACTACTCGAGTGCTTCAAACACCATCAATTGGTGTGGTGTATTAGAGTTGCAGATACCCTATAATCTTGCCATATAGTGACATTACTAGAGTGCTCCAAACACCATCAACTGGAGTGTTGTATTAGGGTTGTAGATGCCCTGTTATCCTTCCATATGGAGACACTACTCGAGTGCTTCAAACACCATCAATTGGTGTGTTGTATTAGAGTTGTAAATACCCTATTATCTTGCCATATAGTGACATTACTAGGGTGCTCCAAACGCCATCAATTGGAGTGTTGTATTAGGGTTGTAGATGTTCTTTTTTCTTGCCATATATAGACACTACTAGAGTGTGCCAAACACCTTCAATTGGTGTGTTGTATTAGGGTGGTAAATGACGTATTATCTTACCATATGGAGACACTACTATAGTGCTTCAAACACCTTTAATTGGAGAGTTGTATTAGGGGTGTAAATGCCCTATTATCTTGCCAAATAGAGACACTACTAGAGTACTCCTAACACCATCAATTGGAGTGTTGTACGAGAGTTGTAAATGCCCTATTATCTTGACATATCGAGACACCACTAGAGTGCTCCAAACACCTTCAATTGGAGTGTTGTATTAGGGTTGTAAATGCCCTGTTATCTTGCCTTCTAGAGACACTACTCGAGTGCTTCAAACACCTTCAATTGGAGTGCTGTATTAGAGTTGTACCTTATCTTGCCATTTAGAAACACTACGAGAGTGCTCCAAACACCTTCAATTCGAGTGTTGTATTATGGTTGTAAATGCCCTATTATCTTGTCATATGAAAACACGAACTCGAGTGCTACAAACACATTCACTTGGAGTGTTGTATTAGGGTTATAAATGCATTATCTTTCCTTCTGGAGACATCACTCGAGTGCTGCAAACACCTTCAATTGGAGTGTTGTATTTTGGTTATAAATGTCATGTCATCTTTCCATATAGAGATACCACTAGAGTGCTCCAGACACTTTCAATTTGAGTGTTGTATTAGGGGAGTAAATGCCCTATTATCTTGCCATATCGAGACACTACTAGAGTGCTTCAAACACCTTCAATTGGAGTTCTTTATTAGAGTTATAAATGCCCTATTATCTTGCCATATAGAGACACCACCAGAGCGTTTCAAACACCTTCAATTGGAGTGTTGTATTTGGCTTGTAAATGCCGTCTTACCTTACCATCTAAAGACACTACAAGAGTGCTCCAAACACCTTCAATTGGAGAGTTGTATTAGGGTTATAAATGCCCTATTATCTTGCCATATGGAGACACTTTTAGAGTGCCCCAAACACCATCAATTGGAGTGTTGTATTAGGGTTGTAAATGCCATATTATCATGCTATATAGAGTCACTACTGGAGTGCTAGAAACACCATCAATTGGAGTGTTGTATTAGGATTGTAGATGCCCTATTATCTTCCATATTGAAACACTACTAGAGTGCTCCAAATACCTTCAGTTGGTGTGTTGTATTAGGGTTGTAAATGCCCTGTTATCTTGCTATCTAGAGACACTACTAGAGTGCTACAAACACCATCAATTGGTGTTTTGTATTAGAGTTGTAAATGCCCTATTATCTTGCCATCTGGAAACACTACTAGAGTGTTCCAGACACCTTCAATTGGAGTGTTCTATTAGGTTTTTAAATGCCAATAATCTAGCCATCTGGAGACACTACTCGAGTGCTGCAAACACCTTCAATTGGAGAGCTGTATTAGAGTTGTAAATGCTCTATTATCTTGCCATATAGGGACACTACTAGAGTGCTTCAAACACCATCAGTTGGAGTGTTGTATTAGGCTTGTAAATGCCCTATTACCTTGCTATTTGGAGATACTACTAGAGTGCTCCAAACAAATTCAATTGGAGTGCTGTATTAGGGTTATAAATGCCCTATTGTGTTTCCAACTGGAGACACTACCCGAGTGCTGCAAACACTTTCAATTGGAGTGTTGTATTAGGGTTATAAATGCCATGTTATCGTGCTATATACACCACTAGAGTGCTACAGACACCATCAATTGGAGTGTTGTATTAGGCTTTTAAATGCCCTATTATCTTGCCTTATAGAAACACTACTAGAGTGCTCGAAACACCTTCAATTGTAGTGTTGTATTAAGGGAGTAAATGCCCTATTATCTTGACATATCGAGACACCACTAGAGTACTTCAAACACCTTCATTTGTAGTGTTGTATTAGGGTTGCAAATGCCTTGTTATCTTGGCTTCTAGAGACACTACTCGAGTGCTTCAAACACCTTCAATTTGACTGCTGTATTAGAGTTGTAAATTCCCTATTATCTTGCCATATAGAGACACTACCAGAGTGCTTCAAACACCTTCAATTGGAGTGTTGTGTTAGGCTTGTAAATGCCACCTTACCTTGCCATCTAAAGACACTACAAGAGTGCTCCAATCACCTTCAATTGGAATGTTGTGTTAGGGTTGTAAATGTCTTGCCAACTGGAGACACAACTCAAGTGCTTCAAACACGATCGCTACTGGAGTGCTAGAAACACTAACAATTGGAGTGTTGTATTAGGGTTGTAGATGCCCTATTATCTTGGCATATTGAAACACTACTAGAGTGCTGCAAACACCTTCAGTTGGTGTGTTGTATTAGGGTTGCAAATGCCTTGTTATCTTGCAATATGGAGACACTACTAGAGTGCTCCAAAAACCTTTCATTGGAGTGTTGTGTTAGGATTGCAAATGCCCTATTTTCTTGCTATATAGAGTAACTACTGCTGTGCTACAAACACCATCAATTGGAGTGTTGTATTTGGGTTGTAGATACCCTATTATCTTGCCATGTAGAAACACTACTAGTGTGCGCCAAACATCTTCAATTGGTGTGTTGTATTAGAGTGGTAAATGTCTTATTATCTTGCCATCTGGAGACACTACTCGAGTGCTCCAAACAGCATTAATTGGAGTGTTGTATTTGGGGGTGTAAATGGCATGTTATCATGCAATCTGGAGACACTACTAGAGTGCCGTAAACACTTTCAATTGGAGTGTGCTATTAGGGTTGTAAATGCCCTATTATCTTGCTATTTAGAAACACTAATAGAGTGCGCCAAACACCTTCAATTGGTGTGTTGTATTAGGATCGTAAATGTCCTATTATCTTATCATCTGGAGACACTACTTGAGTGCTCCAAACACCTTCATTTGGAGTGTTGTATTAGGGTTATAAATGCCATGTTATCTTGTCATATAGAGACACCACTAGAGTGCTCCAAACACCTTCAATTTGGGTGTTGTATTAGGGGAGTAAATGTCCTATTATCTTACCATATGGAGACACCACTAGAGTGCTCCAAACACCTTCAATTGGAGTGTTGTATTAGGGGAGTAAATGCCCTATTACCTTGCCATATCAAGACAATACTAGAGGGCTCCAAACACCTTCAATTGGAGTGTTGTATTAGGGTTGTAAATGCCCTGTTATCTTTCCATCCGGAGACACTACTCGAGTGCCTCAAACACCTTCAATTGGAGTGCTGTATTAGAGTTGTAAATGCCCTATTATCTTGCCATATAGAGACACTACTAGAGTTCTTCAAACACCTTCAATTGGAGTGTTGTATTAGGCTTGTAAATGCCCTATAACCTTGCCATATGGAAAAACTACTAGACATCTTCAAACACCTTTAATTGGGGTGTTGCATTAGGGCTGTAAACGCCCTATTATCTTGCTATATAGAGTAACTACTGGAGTGCTACAAACACTATCAATTGGAGTGTTGTATTAGGGTTGTAGATGCCCCATTATCTTGCCACATAGAAACACAACTAGAGTGCTCCAAATACCATCAATTGGTGTGTAGTATTAGGATTGTAAATGCCGTCTTATCTTGCAATCTCGAGACACTACTAGGGTAAGCCAAACACCTTCAATTGGTGTGAAATATTAGGGTTGTAAATGCCCTATTATCTTGTCATCTGGAGACACTACTCAAGTGCTCCAAACACATTCAATTGGAGTGTTGTATTAAATTATAAAAACCCTATTATCTTTTCATCTGGAGATACTAATAGAGTCCTACAAACACCATCAATTGGAGTGTTGTATTAGGGTTGTAGATGCCCTATTATCTTGATATATGGAGACACCACTAGAGTGCACCAAACACCTTCAATTGGAGTGTTGTATTAGGGGATTAAATGCCCTATTGTCTTGCCATATCGAGACACTACTAGAGTGCTCCAAACACCTTCAATTAGAGTGTTGTATTAGGTTTGTACATACCCTATTATCTCGCCAAATAGAGACACTACTAGAGTGCTTCAAATACGTTCACTTGGAGTGTTGTATTAGGCTTGTAAATGCCCTCTTACTTTGCCATCTAGAGACACTACTCGAGTGCTCCAAACACCTTTAATTGGAGTGTTGTATTAGGGGTGTAAATACCCTATTATCTTTCCATATCGAGACAATACTAGACTGCTCCAAACACCATATGTTGGAGTGTTGTATTAGGGTTGTAAATGCTCTGTTATCTTGCCATACGGAGACACTATTCAAACACCATCAATTGGAGTGTTGTACTAGGGTTGTATATGCCCTATTATCTTGCCAAAGAGAGACATTACTAGAGTGCTACAAACACCATCAATTGGAGTATTGTATTAGGGTTGTAGAGGCCTATTATCTTGCCATATAGAAACACTATCAGAGTGCTCCAAACACCTTCAATTGCTGTGTAGTATTAGGGTTGTAAATACCGTGTTATCTTGCCAACTGGAGACACCACTAGATGCTCCAAATACCTTCATTTGGAGTGTTGTATTGGGTTTGTAAATACCCTATTATCTTGCCATATAGAGACACTACTAGAGTGCTCCAAATACCATCAATTGGAGTGTTGTATTAGAGTTGTAAATGCCCCATTATCTTGCCGTATAGAGACACTACTAGAGTGCTCCAAACACCATCAATTGGAGTGTTGTATTACGGTGGTTAATGCCCTATTATCTTGCTATATAGAGTCACTACTAGAGTGCTACAAATACCATCAATTGGAGTGTTGTATTTGGGTTGTAGATAACCTATTATCTTGCCATATAGAAACACTACTAGAGTGCTCCAAACACCTTCATTTGGAGTGTTGTATTAGGGTTGTAAATGTCCCATTATCTTGCCATCTGAAAACACTACAAGAGTGCTTCTGACACCTTTAATTGGATTGTTGTATTAGGGTTGTACATGCGCTATTATCTTGCCATCTAGAGACACCACTAGAGTGCTCCAAACACCATCAAATGGAGTGTATTAGGGTTGAAAATGCCCGATTATCTTGCCATCTGGAGACACTACTCGAGTGCTCTAAACACATTCAATTGGTGTGTTGTATTAAGGTTATAAATGCCCTATTATCTTGCCATATAGAGACACCACTAGAGTACTCCAAACACCTTCAATTCGAGTGTTGTATTAGGATTGTAAATGACCTGTTATCTTGCCATCTGGAGACACCAAACACCTTTAATTGGAGTGTTGTAAATGCCTCTTATCTTGCCATCTGGAGACACTACTCGAGTGCTCCAAACACCTTCAATTGGGGTGTTGTATTACGGTTATAAATGCCCTATTATCTTGCCATCTGGAGACACTACTCAAGTGCTCCAAACACCTTCAATTGCAGTTTTGTACTAGGGTGGTAAATGCCCTATTGTCTTGCCATCTTGAGACACTACTAGAGTGCTACAAACACCATCAATTGGAGTGTTGTATTATGTTTGTAAATGCCCTATTATCTTGCTATCTGGACACTCTACTAGAGAGTTTCAAACACCTTCAATTGGAGTTTTGCATTGGGGTTGTAAATGTCGTGTTATTTTGCCATATAGAGAAACCACTAGAGTGCTTCAAACACCTTCAATTGGAGTGCTGTATTAGGGTTGTAAATACCCTATTTTCTTCCCATATCGAGACACTACTAGAGTGCTTCGAACACCTTCAATTGGAGTGTTGTATTAGGGTTGTAGATGCCTTGTTATCTTGCCTTCTGGAGACACTACTCGAATGCTTCAAACACCTTCAATTGGAGTGTTGTATTAGAGTTGTAAATGCTCTATTATCTTGCCACATAGAGACACTACTAGAGTGCTTTAAACACCATCAATTGGAGTGTTGTGTTAGAGTTGTAAATGCCCTTATCTTGCCATTTAGAAACACTACAAGAGTGCTCCAAACACCTTCAATTGGTGTGTTGTATTATGGTTGTAAATGCCCTATTATCTTGTAATATGGAAACACGAACTCGAGTGCTCCAAACACATTCACTTGGAGTGTTGTATTAGGCTTAGAAATGCCCTATTATCTTTCCTTCTGGAGACACTACTCGAATACTGCAAAAACACCTTCAATTGGAGTGCTGTATTTTGGTTATAAATGCCATGTTATCTTGCCATATAAAGACACCGCTAGAGTGCAGCAAACACTTTCAATTGGAGTGTTGTATTAGGGGTGTAAATGCTCTATTATCTTGCCATATCAAGACACTACTAGAGTGCTCCAAACACCTTCAATTGGAGTGTTGTATTAGGGTTGTAAATGCCCTGTTATCATGTCATCTGGAGACACTACTCGAGTGCTTCAAACACCATCAATTGGTGTGGTGTATTAGAGTTGCAGATACCCTATAATCTTGCCATATAGTGACATTACTAGAGTGCTCCAAACACCATCAACTGGAGTGTTGTATTAGGGTTGTAGATGCCCTGTTATCCTTCCATATGGAGACACTACTCGAGTGCTTCAAACACCATCAATTGGTGTGTTGTATTAGAGTTGTAAATACCCTATTATCTTGCCATATAGTGACATTACTAGGGTGCTCCAAACGCCATCAATTGGAGTGTTGTATTAGGGTTGTAGATGTTCTTTTTTCTTGCCATATATAGACACTACTAGAGTGTGCCAAACACCTTCAATTGGTGTGTTGTATTAGGGTGGTAAATGACGTATTATCTTACCATATGGAGACACTACTATAGTGCTTCAAACACCTTTAATTGGAGAGTTGTATTAGGGGTGTAAATGCCCTATTATCTTGCCAAATAGAGACACTACTAGAGTACTCCTAACACCATCAATTGGAGTGTTGTACGAGAGTTGTAAATGCCCTATTATCTTGACATATCGAGACACCACTAGAGTGCTCCAAACACCTTCAATTGGAGTGTTGTATTAGGGTTGTAAATGCCCTGTTATCTTGCCTTCTAGAGACACTACTCGAGTGCTTCAAACACCTTCAATTGGAGTGCTGTATTAGAGTTGTACCTTATCTTGCCATTTAGAAACACTACGAGAGTGCTCCAAACACCTTCAATTCGAGTGTTGTATTATGGTTGTAAATGCCCTATTATCTTGTCATATGAAAACACGAACTCGAGTGCTACAAACACATTCACTTGGAGTGTTGTATTAGGGTTATAAATGCATTATCTTTCCTTCTGGAGACATCACTCGAGTGCTGCAAACACCTTCAATTGGAGTGTTGTATTTTGGTTATAAATGTCATGTCATCTTTCCATATAGAGATACCACTAGAGTGCTCCAGACACTTTCAATTTGAGTGTTGTATTAGGGGAGTAAATGCCCTATTATCTTGCCATATCGAGACACTACTAGAGTGCTTCAAACACCTTCAATTGGAGTTCTTTATTAGAGTTATAAATGCCCTATTATCTTGCCATATAGAGACACCACCAGAGCGTTTCAAACACCTTCAATTGGAGTGTTGTATTTGGCTTGTAAATGCCGTCTTACCTTACCATCTAAAGACACTACAAGAGTGCTCCAAACACCTTCAATTGGAGAGTTGTATTAGGGTTATAAATGCCCTATTATCTTGCCATATGGAGACACTTTTAGAGTGCCCCAAACACCATCAATTGGAGTGTTGTATTAGGGTTGTAAATGCCATATTATCATGCTATATAGAGTCACTACTGGAGTGCTAGAAACACCATCAATTGGAGTGTTGTATTAGGATTGTAGATGCCCTATTATCTTCCATATTGAAACACTACTAGAGTGCTCCAAATACCTTCAGTTGGTGTGTTGTATTAGGGTTGTAAATGCCCTGTTATCTTGCTATCTAGAGACACTACTAGAGTGCTACAAACACCATCAATTGGTGTTTTGTATTAGAGTTGTAAATGCCCTATTATCTTGCCATCTGGAAACACTACTAGAGTGTTCCAGACACCTTCAATTGGAGTGTTCTATTAGGTTTTTAAATGCCAATAATCTAGCCATCTGGAGACACTACTCGAGTGCTGCAAACACCTTCAATTGGAGAGCTGTATTAGAGTTGTAAATGCTCTATTATCTTGCCATATAGGGACACTACTAGAGTGCTTCAAACACCATCAGTTGGAGTGTTGTATTAGGCTTGTAAATGCCCTATTACCTTGCTATTTGGAGATACTACTAGAGTGCTCCAAACAAATTCAATTGGAGTGCTGTATTAGGGTTATAAATGCCCTATTGTGTTTCCAACTGGAGACACTACCCGAGTGCTGCAAACACTTTCAATTGGAGTGTTGTATTAGGGTTATAAATGCCATGTTATCGTGCTATATACACCACTAGAGTGCTACAGACACCATCAATTGGAGTGTTGTATTAGGCTTTTAAATGCCCTATTATCTTGCCTTATAGAAACACTACTAGAGTGCTCGAAACACCTTCAATTGTAGTGTTGTATTAAGGGAGTAAATGCCCTATTATCTTGACATATCGAGACACCACTAGAGTACTTCAAACACCTTCATTTGTAGTGTTGTATTAGGGTTGCAAATGCCTTGTTATCTTGGCTTCTAGAGACACTACTCGAGTGCTTCAAACACCTTCAATTTGACTGCTGTATTAGAGTTGTAAATTCCCTATTATCTTGCCATATAGAGACACTACCAGAGTGCTTCAAACACCTTCAATTGGAGTGTTGTGTTAGGCTTGTAAATGCCACCTTACCTTGCCATCTAAAGACACTACAAGAGTGCTCCAATCACCTTCAATTGGAATGTTGTGTTAGGGTTGTAAATGTCTTGCCAACTGGAGACACAACTCAAGTGCTTCAAACACGATCGCTACTGGAGTGCTAGAAACACTAACAATTGGAGTGTTGTATTAGGGTTGTAGATGCCCTATTATCTTGGCATATTGAAACACTACTAGAGTGCTGCAAACACCTTCAGTTGGTGTGTTGTATTAGGGTTGCAAATGCCTTGT
>CAXKVR010000923.1:0-17680 GCA_964058845.1 Carex sylvatica
AGAAGATTTTTGAGACGGGATTAGGGGTGCACAAGAAGCTCACGACTCAAAGCTTAGTTCAGAATTAATTTGGATTCAACTCGCTAATAACTTAAGTCAAAACTGACTCGAGTTTACTGACTCAGTTGATTTATGAGTCGAATTCAAGTTACCTCCAACTCAGTTGGACTCACACTAAACCCTAATTCATATATTCTGAATTTTTGCATCCTCAAGTCTTATACCTGTTTTTCACAATCTACTGTATTGCTGCTTGAAACTAAAAAAAAAAAAAACTATCGTTTCTCAAATGACTAAACATTATATGTTTGGTAATTTTTAATTATGTATTATTTTGGTATTTTTGTAATTTTTTATTATGTATTAGACTATTAGTCATTGTCTCATTATGTACCGCCTTTAATTGTATATTATTTTGATAAACTATGTAATATTTATTTTATTATAATTAAATTAGATTATCTCACTGTGTATTTCATTAGGCAAAAAATTTCAATAGACAAATGCTTCTCTGACATACATTTAATTAGAATGGTTAATTTCTTATTGATCAGACGGTTCAGATTTCATTCTGATAAATTATTTCTCCATTAATTTTCATCAGTCTATCCAACGCCGTGACTTGAAGGTTTGGTGTTGTTTAGTCGAAGGTTAAGAATAGCAGTTCTGATTCTTCTGAGAAGAAAGAGCAAGATTTGGAGATCGGGAAGATTGCGGTTAGTGCGATATTACTTAATTTCTTTTACAATTTTCTTCAGGTTTTTTTGACAAGAAAAAGTGGAAGTCTAGCTTCCCTTTTCCATTAAACATATGACACAAGTTGTGTCCGGTTTTACATTTTTTGACAGAATTTAAATGTTTGAAAACTGTAAGAAAGAAAAATGACTAAAGCTAGTTAAAACAAAGAAGAAAGGAAATAGAAAATGAACTGTAAGTAAACAATAAGTGAATTGCTCCACAGTTAGCTTATTCTCTCTATGAAAGTGAACTTGCCGATGCATTGTGTGTGACCTCTGGAAACCAGGTGTTGTATTCTTGTGTGATTTCAGACATTAGAATTCCCGGCGGCTTTGACTCATCTCTGAATACTCTTCTGCATCTCTCTCTCCATATGATGAAACATATTGTAGTAGTGATTTGTCTGACCCTTTTGTGATTTGAATGCAGTATTGCTCGTCTAAAATTGTAGTTGTACGGGTATTGGCCTGCACACCTTCTTCTAACTTGTTGATACACTCTTTCCATGTAAGGGCAGAATTGGAAGATATGTCTTACTGATTCACAGTTTTTTCTACACAGGTAGCACATATTGGGTATTATCCATCCTTTTGTCCTCAAGTTATCCATTGTGAGTATGCGATTTTTAAGCATCAGCCAAGTAAAAATTTGCACCCTTGTCGGCACCTTGATTTCCCAAATTCTATGCATTTGGTTAGCTATCTGTGGTCCCTGGTTCATTACTCTGTAAAAGGAAGCAACTGTATAATTCCCTTCCTTTTCCCATCTCCATATGGGTCTTCAGGTTTTAATTAAGTCCTAAATTTTGTTACCCTATAAACCTGTTATGGCGTAGGGAATTTTAATCCAATACGATATTGTTTGTTCAGTTCATTTTGTGCCTCAATTATCTCACCCCTTGAAAGCAAGTGCTGCCAAATCTTTTGTCAGAAGCCCCTTATATTTATATATAGGTGCTCACATGCGTGGTATTCTATCTTTTTGGATAATAACATTTGTTGTGCTTATAGCACATTTTGACCCTTAATTAGGATAGCTGAAGCTAGAAATTAAATATCATCAACTGGAATGTTTTCCAATTGAAGCGCTGCATAAATTCTGGCCTTTAATTTTCTTTCTGGTTGCAAGCAATTGTTGAACGAGGAAAACAGGGACCCAAAAGTATAGAACTAAACAGACTCATAATGAAACATATTTTCTTTCGGTTGTAAAATGTGAACCATTGTGTTGTCCTTGCAATTGCTCTCTCTCTATTCAGGTACTTGCGGAATATAGGAACTCAAATCCAGATCATGTAGAGTGGTCAAAGGTAGGCACTGAAGGAACTATATATATATATGTCCCCAGCTTGAGGGACTATCGATCTCAAGAAGAATTATCCTCTTGGTCCTATATATGTGCGGCCCCACTGGCAGTGCGGCTGCACCTAAAGCACCAGCTCCAACCCCCAACCCAACTACTACAATTGCATCTGCAACTAAGGCACCGGCCCCACCACCACCACCTCCAAAGTCTATGTTAGAGAAATATATTTTTGATAATTACTTGTATGTACTTCATTGGACACCTCAGTAAGATCAGCATATGCAGGGTATTTTATCTCTGTTGACAATGATTAATCAAACTTCAAGCATTCTGGTATATTATTTCTATAACATTAGGTGTAATTCCATTTCCAAGGAGAATTACATAACCCTTTAATCCTCTATCTTCCCCCGTTTATTAGAATTGGATGGTTGAGATTAAAAATAAAGAATATATTAATTAATTTATTACTCCTTTCTTTCTCCCAGCGCTGCTCCTTTCTTGCCCATATTTCAATAGTCAGTGCCGTTTTTCATTTCCCAGTCTCTCTCTCTCCCTCGCAATTTCAGCCGCCGCAATGGTACCCTCCTTTCTTTCTCCCTCACTTTGTGTGCATGTATTTGCTTGTTGTCACTACTACATTTGCTTGTTGTTTAAAATACTTTGTTGACTGCTAAACGTGGTGTAATTTGCTTGTTGTTGTTACATTTATATTTGTTTGTTGTTCAATGCATGTGCTGATACAGTACCATTGTCGTCAATGGTACGTGGTACAGTACCGCTGTTGTTCAATGCAGTTAAGTTCAATGTATGTAATTTAAATGTGTTGATATAGAAAACATCTTATTACATGGGAGGATTTAAGTTCAATATTTAATGGTTTACAAGATAGTTAGTAGCACTGGAGCACAAATGAACCAGTGCTATGATAGCACAAGCATGAAGATGTATTTGCACAAATCTTTAATTATAACTCAGCATAACTCAAATAGAATAACAGATTTGCACCTTGATGTTAAAAGTTACAGATATTAAATTATAAATCATATATCTAACCTCAATATTGGTGTTGTATGTGCCCCTAAGTTCTTTCGTTTGCATTGAGATGCTTTTGTGCAACAGAGAGTGAGCCAATTTCACCCATATACAACTTCATATACCGTCAATGCCAAATCTTGATCTTAATCAACTTCTAAGAAACTAAAGAAACATAAACCATGGTACAGTAAACAATGTGACCTTAATCAACTTCTAAGAAACTATAATAACAGTAGATAGATGATCAATCTTGATTTTTATTTATTTCTTTTTGTGTAATTCTACAATGTTATATTACATATCAGTATTTATAACCAACACAATGACTTACTCATCTTCTAATTACATTACGTTATGCATGTAATTACATTATGTTATGACCTAACTATATCTCTAACAACATCAGCTATCCTATAACAGCATGCTAACTAAAACCCATAGCACCAGTGCGCCTGTACTATTGTTTTGTGCTCAGCTCATATCATTTAATAATCATATTGCACAATTATAAAAATGGTAAAAAAAAACCACCGTTAATTTTCTTCTTATGATGTTTTTTTTATTAAAAAATAATTAATAGAGGAGCAGTAAAATGGGAGAGAGTTTTGTTATAACTTTTAAACACTTCCCCTTGTAAATTAACCTAAATTTTTATTAATATCCTCTATTAAAAAAAAATCAGAGATGCCCTCAAGTTTTTTTTTAATGTCTCAACTGTCAGAATTTCTGACGGTTTACGGTAGTACATAATCACAAAGATTCCTGATTTTTTTATTGTAGCACAGAATTGCCAAGATTACTGACGGTTGCTACAGTGTTTTTTTGGGAGTTATTCTGAGTTAATGTAATTTTATCTTACATTAATATTGTTTTTATTAATTCCGGTACTCAATTATTTCTATTATTTCATGCCATTTGTAAGTCAACACATTTTAATGTTCTCTCCTCAGAAGTCATAATGAGGCATCTCATTTCATGGTATTATTATTGGTCTTCTAATAGTATTCATAAAGACATCGATAATGCCGGTAATTGTGGTAAATTTTGAGGTTTCCCTCTGATGTGCATGGTATTATCCATAGTAGGAATTATCGGTATCGGCCGATTCGGATCAAAAAATCGGACTTTTTGGCCAGAAACTTGTTTTACACTAAAAAATAGGAAAAAATTGATAAAAAAAATTAATTTGTCAATAATTCATGTTTAGATAAATGATTACAATCAAATAATCCACTAATAAAATATAATACAAGCATTAAAACTATAAACTCACTCTTTCACTGCGAGAAACTATATTGTGCTGGCTGGATCACTTCTTCGTCGTTTGTATTATGATAAAAATTGAGATATTATTGTCCGGAACAAAAAAAAAAAAGACATTGTAGAACCAAATGAAAGATTATTAATATCTTTAATCACGGGTTCATATCTCTCTATTTCAGCATAGTTGATACTTGATACTCTATTTAATCAATGAATATGATGAGTTTTCAGCATGTGCATAGTTTATACTCTATTTAATTAATCACGGGTTCAAGTTTTCAGACGAATAATGACCAGAATCGGACCAAAATAGCAGAAATTGGACGAAAAACAGAAAATCTGCATAAATGCCGATACAGTTCAGGCCCTGAACTTCAGGCAAACGCAGTAAAATCTCCATTCAGGGTAAAGATGGTGAACTCTCTACCTCTGCAGGGACTAAAAACAATATTTATATCAAGGTTCTTTCCCATGATTTCCTGCATTGTATAACTCGGGATGTATCATGTTGTGCACACAAAATGTTTGATGAAATGTCCAGCTGACGGTTTTGTGTACTTCATTGGAAACCTCATTAAGATAAGGCTAAGCATATGCAGGGTATTTTATCTCTGCTGAATATGATTAATGAAACTTCAAGCATTCTGGTATATTATTTCTGTAGCATTATTTAGTACAAAGCGCTTAATTTAATTTATTCAAATTTTAATCCAATCCGACATATTACGATAATTGCTTCTTTCTAAACTACTTAGATTTCTTCTGTGAGGTGTCCTGGCAAGGTTGGCTGCTCAAAAGTCAAAACTACCCTCTAGATGGGGCCACACAAGGAGGCATGTACGGAGGTGGGGGCAACAAGCTTGTCGATGGACTCGGTCCATTCTTTACTAAAAACACCGCTTCCATTCCCCATATCATGTGCCTCTCCAAATGGCAATGCAAAAACCAAACACCTGAAATTAACCAAGTTAGAGTTTCAGAAAAGTTCAAACTTTTACGCTTCAGCACCAGGTAGCATCTGTAACTTTTAATTCTCTAAAATCAATCTCATTTAAGAGTTGCATGTGCAGCGGAGACATGGCGCTTTCTGTTCATAGGTGGTATATAGTACCAATATAATTTTAGAAAAATTATTTACTTTCATTATACCTAACAAACTCGGTGAAATATATTCTGTTCATACGGCCAAGGAAGCAGTAGGCTGAAATTGCTACTGGTAGTCTGGTACCACCTTGGTACCAGGTACCAGTTCAAGATGCTGACATGGCTGAGGCAAGTGTGCATTTACAGAGAGAGATGTTTTTAGAGGAAGTTTACATAGAATAGTCACTTTGTAAAGGTTCTTTAGTATAAATTAGCCTTTTTGTCAAAAAATATTTACTGTTCAAATATAATTTATGCAAATTATTTGCTTAGCAATTAAGTAGCATCAGCTAGGCACATACCGGGGTTGTGTGCTGAAAATCTTATTGCTACCCAACCATTCCTTGGTACCCCAATTGTGTTCTTTAATGGCGGATTCATCAAATTATATCTCAATGGATCCGTTGTCGCATTGAAATTCCCAAGGCCCCATCCTACCACATAGAAGCTATAGCCATGGATGTGCATCGGATGTGCCTCACCTCCAAAAAGTGATGTACCTTGGTACAGCACCTCTACTGTCTCATTATAATTCAAAACCTTAACTTCTGTTCCTCTTCTTGTAAAAGGACTCTCGGTCTGATTTTCTGCAGTGAAGTCAAAGAAGACTGGGGGGTTGTCTGGAAACTGGGTCCCATACACACCACTGATTCTCTTCCAGTATGCCTCAAGTATGGAAATAGTGGGGTCGTCAAAGCTGATGTTGTTTGCGCTGGTTGCGAGTCTTGTCCCGTTACAAACTTGTTGTTCACAAGGTAGCACATTTAATGACAAAGTCATAAGAATTCGACGGTCGATTTCGGTAGGGACCTGTAAAGCTTGCTTGCAACTAATTAGATAAATGTTTTTCATACAAAAAACAGTTTGAGAACGTAGGTTTCAGATAGTTGTTGTTAATTACATTTTTATTCATGTTTTAGTTGTCTTGATCGTTATTTGGAATTTATAACCATTCCAGTAATATCATATTGCAAAACCTATACTACATCATGATATTACCTCTTGCAAAACCTTTCAGTTCCCGAAGTACAAATATGTAGATTTGTCAAGTGGATATTGATGAGAGCATACTTTCTAAAAGCCCAGTTGAAATGTTTTGAACTTCTTTTAAAACCTAAAATTTCACTTTTTGAGAAAATAATATGTAGTTCGTACCTTGATAAGATGGTCCCCATCTAACAGTCCTCGTATGGAAAAAGTGAAATTTGTCGATGCATTTGTATCATTGTAGTCGGGAAGCAGTGGGAAGATGGGACTGGTTGATGATTGGTTTTCGAAACTGTTAATGTATTCAATAATAGCAGTGGTGGTTGTGTTGTCAATAAGGTTTATGTTTAGTGGTTCAAAGGGTCGTGCTGCCATGTAGTAACGATTTTCGGGAGATTGATTCGCTTCCAATAGAAAATCCATCGTCTCTCCTGGATATATCACGATGTAGTCACTTGTGAGTGGCTCTGTATAGATCCCATCAGACCCAACCAGGGTTAGGTTGTGGTTGGCGACAGAAAGGAAGAGACCAGCGGTCATGTCGGCGTTTATCATGCGTAGGAGGTAAGTTTTTCCATATTCTACTTGTATTTTGTAGGTATCTGCAACAGGAAAAGATCGAATGCAAGCCTTTAATTTACAGGTTGTCCTTGTTTTGCAAAATATATACATTTATGTTTTTAACCAACTAATGCAATCAGTTGGCAAGTCAAATTAGCTCAAAATGACATATTATTTTTGCAAACAATAGAAAGCTAATCATGGAGCGAACTTATATCAAATGTATTTTATTTTCCTTATCACACGACTAGCCAGATTTTTAGCATAATTATCAGTTGTCTTTATGAAATCTATAAGTTAATTGAGGTAATAATTATATGATATTTATTGTGAATGACATCCATCTATGAGAGAATCAGAAAGAGTAAAAGAGAGACCATTTGAAGAGCAATTGTAGAGGTCACCGGGTTGGCCATTGATGGTGTAAGCATCAGAATTTTGAAAACCACCCCCAGTATCCAGTGCTCTCTCCAAGACTTCGATCACATCTTCATTCCACCACTCTCCTACAATAACATTTTTTTTTAAATTCATTTGTATTCTAAGAAAATAAATTATTATTGTTTCACTACATCTGTTTTCATTGTGATTATTAATTAGTAAATCCAATACAAAGATACATCATTGTTAGTTTTGGCAAACTGAATTTTTGCTTCTTATATCAAATAGAGGGTTAAAATGCCTCGTGTCTTTCATGCCTCGCATTCTTTATCTCCCTTTTCAAAGTCAAAATGGTCATTCCGGACTGCTCAACATGAGCTCCATATTAAAATATGTGACCAAATTTTATATTTTTTGAAAAAAATTTACTATCTTTTTAGATAGATAAATAATCACTGTTTATGGACCATCCAAAAACAGTGATTTTGTACCTATTTACAAACATAGTAAAAAAAGTTTCATAAAATATAAAATTTGGTTTTCATAGCACATTTTAATATAGAGATCATGTTGAGATGTTAGAATTGACTGTTTGGACTTTGAAAACAGAGATAAAAGATGTGAGGCTATCCTGAAGCACGAAAGACACGAGGCATTTTAACCCTCCTCAAATGGTAAAAATATCAAATATTATGTATCAGTTGTAAAACAACGGTGATATAGTTTCCTTTGTTATGACCATATATGTTTTTCTTAAATTGATTACCCAGGTCCAGAATAATTGGAATTTAACATATGAATATTAACCTATAAATGAATGATTAGGGGGAAACATATTATTGATACCCATACCAAGAATGACAACGTGCTCTTCATCTGGGGTAGGGTAGGGGTAAGTGGTGCCAGGTACCGGGTAGATGGCAATGGCACCGTACACAGTTGTCCGCAGAAAATCATTGTGTGCATGCCACCAGAGGGTCCCTTCCTCTATGCTCAAAATAAGGGTGTAGGTGAATTCATCGCCTGGCATGATCGGGCACTGTGTGATGTATTCTGGCCCATCTGACCATGGATTTCTTGGCTGCTTCACACCATGCCTGGATTTCAGAGCTCAATATATAAATTATCTAGGTAATTATAATGTTTATGATGCAAAATTGAGCAAAATTTTGGTCAGTATACACCTGCCATATTCTGGTAATGAGAGGAGAACTAGTGAGGTAAAAAAAAATGAGATAATGATGCAAAAAGCAGAAATTTTATCACATGTACAAAAATGAAAGAATAAAATAGGAGAGTATCACTGGCTTTAATTAAAATTATTTCTGTACCAATGTATAGTCACGTTATTTCTGGCACGGTTGTAGACAGTAACTTGGATAGTATCTCCTTTGTATGCGTAGAGTGTGGGGCCCGGGAACTGGCCATTTACTGTCATTATGTTCTTAGTGTGACAGAGCCGAGTATACGGTACATCTTCGACCTACAAAAAAAAATTTAAATGAATAACAGTTTATAAAGTTAAATTGATTGCACTTCATCTCTCAAGGATTGTAAAATGTAGACTACTATGAACTGTCATTATTTACAGGATGCCTGTTTTGGTTACCAGGAAAGATCACATAACTTTCATACATATTTTGCACTTACAATAAAGGTATAGTTACGAGATATGGATTGGACCAGACCCAAGAAGAGGCCATGAAAGATAAAGAAGAACAAAACAAGAAACAAGAAAGTGTTTTTCATGCTTCTTTCACAACAGAACAGAGGAGAGAAGAAATGGCCACTAAAGGTTTATGCCAGTACTCATATATGATAATATATATATATATACACACACACACATGCAAGGTAGGGCATTGTGTGTTAAGGGATTAGCTGGCTAGATTTGAATGACAGGTAGGGTCAATTAACTTTATAGGGAACATGCTTTGGATAACTTAATTAATCCAAATCGGATTCAGCCCAATGATTTGCTTATACATAAATGTATATGTTAAGAAAAATGTTGAGGGAGACTATGGTACTATGCATAGCCCACATCAGTCGGTACTATGGATCTATATTTTCATTTTTAAAGTTCATACAATCGATATGGACTATTCAACGTGATCTCCATATGAAAAAGTGCTTGGATGCTAGATTTCAACTTTTTTTTTTTAAATTACTATTTTTTTAAATTGGTAGAAAATCACTTCTTTCTAATGGTCCAAAATCTCTAGATCCATTGATTTTCCATCTATCTAAACAAATAATGGTTAAATCTTAAAAAAAGATGTAAACTTTGGCATCCAAGTACATTTTCATATTAAAATTATGTTGAGTGGTTCAGATTGATTGTTTATAATTTAGGATTACAAATGCACCAATCTAGAATTGTCGATGAGGAGTACAAATGTTGCATACTGGGTCTGAATTTAAATAACTCATAAAACATAAACTGGAATACATATATCATTATTATATATGTCCATAAGTAAATCTTACAAATATTTGTATAGTTACTATGCTTTTTATTTGTTTTGGATTTTTATTTTACAAATTGATGGTAGGTAACAATGGTTAATTAAAATGCAACTCATAGGTATCTCAGAAAGATAACCTGTGGGTTTAGTGTTGAGCCCTCGTCTCTCTTTCAAGAGGACACAGGTTCAATTCTCGAGAATAAAATCTAAAAGATACTAGAATGTACCGGAGCTCTTTAATAAAAAACATAAAAAGAAGAAGTATCTCTGAAAGATGGATAGCATCAAGTCATTGGCTTTCATTTGTGCTTATTTTATTTTTGTGCACTTGTTTAAACATATCAAGTCACATTCATGCAGATTCATACATCCTGATTTCAATCATTCAATGGGAAAAGCATTGTGGATTAAGATATTGACTGTTTGATGTTAAATCAACTTCAAATCAAATATCCAACGTCACCTGCTTAGACAAAAGCATGTAGCTCAAAAGCAAGATCTTAGGAAATATTGTCCAGTTAGAGAGCTTTCTTTCCTTCATTCAATGGGAAAAGCATATCAATCACATTCATGCAGTTATTTTAATGTATCACGGTTGTATCAATCACATTCATGCAGTTATTTTAATGTATCACGGTTGGTGTTTGGAGAGCTTTCTTTCCTTTGTGACAATTGATTTAGGGTGTCAATTTTACACGTTTATCTAACCTGTATCGTATTTGAAAACACGAATAAGGATAAAAAAAATTTCCATTAACTTATTGGATAAAGGTAAGGGTAACGATTTTTTTCTGTTATCTTATCCGTTTTTGTATAAGATAATTTTGAGAAGTAAAATTATATAATATATATATATAGAGAGAGTAAGTCTACCATACATTGCAATGCATAGGTACCTCTATGCATTGGACTATAAATCACGGATTCAAAGTCCAAATGACCGATCCAAACCGTTCATCTTGTTCTCCATATTAATATGTGCTTGGTGACCAAATTTTATATTTTTTGGAATTTTTTTACTATTTATTAAGTCACTTTGAAAATTACTGATCCAATGGTGCCTTTTGATTTTACTGTAACCGTTGGATCAGCGATTTTCAATGTGGCTTAATAAATAGTAAAAAATTTCCAAAAAATGTAAAATTTGATCTCCAAGCACATATTAATATGGAGAACAAGATGAACGGTTTGGATCGGTCATTTGGACTTTGAATATGGTGATTTATAGTCCAATGCATAGAGGTGCCTATGCATTGCAATGTATGGTAGACTTACTCTATATATATATATATAGAGAGAGAGGGGGGGGGGGGGGGGGGGGGGGTTGGCTACTCTACTTTCATAAGCATATGAGGGTATATACTTATAAGTCATTTTTTCATTTTCAAAATTCAAAAAGTCAATCTGAACCGTTAGATGTTATCTCTATATTGAAATATGCTTGGAGATCAAATTTTACATTTTTTTTTACTATTTATTAAGTCACTTTGAAAATCGCTGATCCAACGGTGGCTTAACAAAACAGTAAAATCAGAAGCCATCGTTGGATTAGCGATTTTTAAAGTGACTTAATAAATAGTAAACAAATTCAGAAAAATATAAAATTTGGTCTCCAAGCACATTTCAATATAGAGATCACATTTAACGGTTCATATTGACTTTTTGGATTTTGAAAAAGAAAAAATGACTTATAAGCATATACCCTCATATGCTTATGGAAGTAGAGTAGCCAACCTCTATATATATATACTAGTAAGTGCCCGGCCACGCGTTGCCGTGTGGATTGAAAATTCGTTTGAACTATTTTTTTTAAATGTGATTAATTTAATGACTGATTGCATAATTATATATTAGTCAAAAATGAGACATACCAATTGTCTTAATGTTCATCTAAAATTCAGTTGATTATTTTTTATTATGTTAATTATTTTTATTATATTAATTGTTTATATAGTATATATTGTCTCAATGTTCATCTAAAATTCAGTTGGTAGTTTTTAATTATATTGATTGTTTTTTATTATATTAGTTATTTTTTATATAGAAACTTATTAGATGTAACCTTCTCTCTTGAGTCAATGTACATGTGGACTTGAACAAAAGACACCATTTTTGACCGAAAAGTAAAACAAAAATTTAAGCAGCACAAAAACACATATATTAATGCTAACAAGTACCCTTGAAATTTAACAACTTACCCCTCCTTTCACAAAATATCTCCATATATATCAATGCTAACAAAAAAAGTCTAAATATAAATCTAGAGCATCATGTTGTAGTTTCAGCATCTCATGGAGTTGATTTGTAAAAAAATTATTGCAAAAAGTTCATCAAAATGCATCATTTAATAGAAGCATCTGTAGCTCTACTGCCACCACTCTGGTCTGTGAACCTTCTCACTGTAGAATCAAGTAGACTCTACAAAAGGGAGAGAGCAAAAGAATTTACCATTTTTATGATGAAACCAATAAAAGAGCAAATGAAGCACTCAGCTCATTCAATATTCACTTATAGGAGATGAGATGGTAATATGAACTGATTTTAAAAAAATATATATGATAATGAAAAATCATGTTGTGTACAAAATTTGTATGACTAAGCAACTTTGCACAAATCCTTACCTTCATTATTTTAGACAAACTGATCTAGGTCTATTGATTTTTTATATTAAGATTTACGGGCAGATTATGTAATTATGTAATTGTTACATTTGTAGTAAAATTTATGTGTAACCTGATATCTTTTCTTATTGCATGGAGAAACTCTAGAGAAAAAAACTCTAAAGGAACAACATGTAGGGATATTCCTTAACAGTTAGGCCCAAAAAGTATAATTTGTGAGATATTTGTGCCCCTGAATTTATTAATATGAAAATTGAGGGATTCTTCTAGAGAAAGGTCAACTGCAGCAGCTATAATCAGATAAAGAATTTTACACTTTAACTTGTATTAGGTCAACGAGCTATCACAAGCAAAAACAATATAGAGTGTTGCCATGTGCTTATAATCTTGTACTCTGGATCACAAAAAATTTAAAAATGCCATTATTATGAGATAATTTTGTTTCTCTGAAATTGTTCCTTGAAAAGATGGAGACTTTACTATTATGAGCAATGTTTCTTGGGCTTTTTTGTTACATAATTTAATTGCACAAATAAAAGAAAACTAAGAGAAATTCAAAGAAATTAAGGACATGAAACCTAATTATTGAACATTAGAAGGGCATGTTAGACTCAATATAATTCAGTTGGATTTTATAGCACAACTGAATGAATATTGAGACAAAAATCCAAAATTGAGACAACTGGTATAGAGTCACTGTTGTAAAATCACACAAATTTCTCATGGGTAAAAAATACTGCCTCAGTTAAATATAATACCTCCATTGCTGATATAATTTATGCTTCTCAAGCCACTTTATAATCAACCATTGAACCATTCAAACATTAACTTTTTAAGTTTGATATCAATTGATCAAGAAATTAGGTACCAGATACTGACAAAAGGTACCTTGTTTTCATGCAGAATACAATAAAAAAATGTACCTTGTTTTCATGTAGTGTTGAGGCTTTGGCATCTGAACCACTTCTTGAGGAACTACTTGAGTCTGAATCTGTAAAAGAGAAAAAGATCTCGTAAAAAATAACAACAATATTGACCAAGATATTATAGAACATGACGAGTACCAAAGTTTAAATGAATGTATTTTTCCAAATTTATCCATCAATAAATATCATATGTGATAATCTATTATAATTTCTGGAACAATTTCTTTTAGAGACTAACCCAATGATCTAAAAGGTCAATAGCATACAACCCGGAATCATCATCTGGCACATCAATCTCGATATCTGGATCCAATGGATTGATATAACCTGAAACAGCAACAAAAAATACATTTTTTATCCCAAATATATATACATCCTTGTATGCTCTAATTTGGAAAGCTTGTACACTCCAATAGTTAAAAACTTCATAATCTTCAAATTAGCTCATTGTATTTCTATATTTAGCAACAAAATTTCTTCTCTTTCTGAAATTTTACTTGTCTTGAAAAAAAATTATTTTATTTTATTATTGATGTTCCATAAGTTGTTTATAGTTGATTCTTTCTCCTAATTTATTGTGCAATAACTAATACGCTCCTAATTGAGTTAGCAATCCTGATCCATACTAAAACTAATCCATAAAATATCTTAAGAGACAATCTTTGAAAAAAAACTGAAGTACGCAAGCACACTACACAAGCAGAAATATACCAGTGAAATTTGAAAAAAATAAAAATAAATAAACTACAGACCAGTGTCTGGAGCCACCACCAGGACTTGACGCTTGTGGCGGTGCCAAGAATTCGCTCGTCGACGTGGCAGAGCACGTCGTAGAGAAGGTCCTCCATTAGATCTGGTACAAGAGAAGCGAATTCTTCAGTTTTGCTCTTCTTCTTGAAGGCAGCGCCTGGTGAGACGGCGCGTTTTGTGGGGACTGGTGAGTTCGTGCACTAAGGCGTCTGTAAAAGAGAAGAAGACAAATGTCCCCATGTTTGTAATCTGGATCTGTTCACGCACAAAGGAGGCAGCTGTGAAAGAGAATGATTCAGCGAGAGTCGGTGGAAGTGAGAACCCAAGAGGAAGCCAAGAAAATAGGGTTCTTTCAAGCATAGAGAAAGTCGGCTGACAAGGAAAGAGAGAGAAGAGTGCGTGGGGTAAGGAGAACGCATCTGCCTCGAAGGAGATCAAAGAGAGCAAAGAGGGTTCATCTTAGAGAGGATCGAGAGAAAGAAAATGGGGCGAAGAAAGATGAGTGGAGGAGAAGAGAGAAAAATGTGTGGGGAAGAAACAAAAAAGAGACCATTTTCGTGTTGCTCAGCATGTGGCTAGTGTTTTTATAACTAATTTCAAACTTCTACACAAATAGATACACAGAATACATATATAACATCTTATATTCAACACAATAATTTAGAATGGTTGGATCTGATAAATAAAAGGCTGAGATCATCTCTGAACAGATACACCATTCAGTCTCTTTTATACTAAGGTGCTATTATAGGAGTTCAGATATATAGAAAAATGCTAATACGATATGCGTAGCATGGAGGACATCTGTGCAATGGATCAATATTTGATTTTTTTAAAATTCTAATGGTCGATCTGAACCGTTCAACATGATATTTATATGAATATGTACTTTCTTACCAAATTTTATATTTTTTACTATTTTCTTAGATAGGTAGAAAATCACTTGATCTGAAAATTCTGCACTATTCAGATCAAGTGATTATCTACATATCTAAAAAAATAGTATAAAAATTCTAAAAAATGTAAAATTTGGTTTGCAAGTACATATTCATATGGAGAACATGTTGAATGGTTCGGATCGACAATTAGAATTTTGAAAACTCAAATATTGAGCCGTTGCACAGAGGCTCTCTATGCTACGCATAGCACCGTAGCCAACTCCTATCTATATATATAGAGAGAGAGAGAGAGATTGACTTGGGTGAGCCATGGAGCACCACGCGTTTGTACTTCACATCATATTTTTATTTTGAAAGTCCAAACAACCGATCCGAACCGTTATGTGATCTCCATATTGAAATGTGCTTGGAGACCAAATTTTATATTTTTTGGAATTTCTTTACTATTTATTAAGCCACTTTGAAAATCTGAAAATCCGGGTGAAAAGTAAAAATTTCTGGACTGCCGGATCAATAATTTTCAAAGTGGCTTAATAAATAGTAAAAAAAATTCCAAAAAATGTAAAATTTGGTCTCCAAGCACATTTCAATATGGTGAACAAGATGAACGGTTCGGATCGGTTGTTTGGATTTTCAAAATGACTAAAATGAGCCATAGAGCACTAACTCTTGGTGAGCCATGGCTCATTTTAGCCCAACTCTCTCTCTCTCTCTCTCTCTCTCTCTTTGAAAGCCTGGCAGAGGCTGCCTAGGTGAGATTTTATTAATGAAAGATAAAAAGTTTTACATCTTACATCTTAGAACCAAACCATCATCATGGTAGGTAACATGAATAGATCTACCTCTAAAAAAGAAAGTCTCTATAAGAAATAATAAACAACAAGCAAAGTCTCCAAACTAGAAATAATACAACAAAGTTCCAAACTCAGCCGAGTCACTGACAACAAAGCCCCTGTTACCCATTCATGATTTCTGTAGCGCTCTCACTCTCTGTATTATTTTAACTCAGCCTGGATCTTCTGTCAGCAGTTGATTTTTTCCTATTGTACCTCCGGCACAACATTTCATCCACATCTTAGTTTCCAATAATCCGGTTAACCACGATATCCAGAGGCATTAGCGTACCAGAGAATATGCGGTTGTTTCTTGCTTCCATATTTCCCAACATGCACGCATGAACAATGAATTCCATATCTTTCGACAGCCCTCTCCCTCTATCTTAGCCTGGTGCCTTGAGCTAGTAATTATTTCTTCAATTGATATTTTCGGTATCATTACCCTAAACTCAAAATGTGTTGACAAAGCAAACCATATTCGAACAGCATTAGGGCATAGAAATAGTAAATGAATTTTCGATTCAGATGGGCAATTTTGGCACATAATACAGCTTTGTCTATACCCCATTCGTCTTCTAAGCATTACCACCCTCGTCAAAATCCTTTATTTAATCATTAGATAGGAGAAGATGCGGACTGTGGGTGGTATTGGTAACTTCCAAATGTATGCATGTTCAAACTCTATCTTCCCTTCCATTATCATGATCTTATACACCGAATTGGCCGTGTATATTCCACTGGCCGTCCACTTCCAGATTATACCATCCGGCTCATCAATTAACACCACCTCCTTGAGTTCTATTCTGGCAACAGGGTCATGATCAGCGGCTGTGCATCCCTCAAAGAGATCTTTGGTTGAGAAGGTTTATGACCCGGTTCAAGCATGGTGCATAGAGGTTTCCCTTGCCACGCATCGTACCAAAAAGAGATTCCCTCTCCCGTGCCGACCCTCCAAGATGTTGACCATCAAAAAATTGGCAGCAATCGCGTGAGTGCTTTAAAAAAAATGATCATTTTACCATCCAAAAACTTGGACCAGCTTCGTACAACCCCGTCCACTTTAGAATTGTTACTATTTTTGTCCAGAGACATTGTGTACGCTCTCCACCACCAACGTAGCAGCAGTGCCACGTTATGTGTAGTTAAATCATGCAGACCCATTCCACCTATTTGCACCGGTAAACACACCGTTTGCCAATTCATTAGGGAAATTGCTCTCCCTTCCTTGTCATTCCTTCCCCATAGAAATGCTCTTCTAATGACATCAATTCAAACAATAACCCACACGAGTAATTTAAAACACATCATGAAATATATCAGAATCGCAGAAAGGACTGACTTTACCAATTGCAAACGACCGCCCCTCGAGATAAATTTATCCTTCCATCATGCCATTCTTTTCTCTAACTTCTCTATTAGTGGCAGAAACTCTACTCTTCTTGGCCTATTAATTAAGAAGGGCATGCCCAAGTAATCAATAGGCATTGTAGCTTCAGTGAACATGAGAACCAACCTTGTTTCCCAAGTCCTCCTTCTATCTAGATTGAAATGTATAAAACAACTATTTTCGTAATTGATATTCAAACCCGATACTCTTGCAAAGAGTCGCAGGACTATTTTTAGAGTGATCAGTGTTTGAATGTCAGCATTCGCGATGATGGTAGTGTCATCCGCGTAATGTAGCGCATAAAGTGACTATGAGCATCTGTACGACAAGGGATTGTGTAGTAAGTTGTTCGCCACCGAAATCATTCTTTGGAATAC
>CAXKVR010000924.1:0-10000 GCA_964058845.1 Carex sylvatica
CTTGGCTGTATCCGCTTAGTTTTCCACCGCTGGACTGTTTTCGGGTCATTTTTGCCTAATGCGTGCCCGCTTGCGCTTACTTTTTGCCCCGCTTGGCTGTTTTCGGGCCATTTTTTCCCAACGCTTGGCCGAATCCGCTTAGTTTTCCCAACGCTTGGCTGCATCCGCTTAGTTTTCCACCGCTGGACTGTTTTCGGGCCATTTTTTCCCAACGCGTGCCCGCTTGCGCTTAGTTTTTGCCCCGCTGGGCTGTTTTCGGGCCATTTTTGCCCAACGCTTGGCCGAATCCGCTTAGTTTTCCCAACGCTTGGCTGCATCCGCTTAGTTTTCCACCGCTGGACTGTTTTCGGGTCATTTTTTCCCAACGCGTGCCCGCTTGCGCTTAGTTTTTGCCCCGCTGGGCTGTTTTCGGGCCATTTTTGCCCAACGCTTGGCCGAATCCGCTTAGTTTTCCCAACGCTTGGCTGGATCCGCTTAGTTTTCCACCGCTGGACTGTTTTCGGGTCATTTTTTCCCAACGCGTGCCCGCTTGCGCTTACTTTTTGCCCCGCTTGGCTGTTTTCGGGCCAATTTTTCCCAACGCTTGGCCGAATCCGCTTAGTTTTCCCAACGCTTGGCTGCATCCGCTTAGTTTTCCACCGCTGGACTGTTTTTGGGTCATTTTTTCCCAACGCGTGCCCGCTTGCGCTTAGTTTTGGCCCCGCTGGGCTGTTTTCGGGCCAATTTTTCCCAACGCTTGGCCGAATCCGCTTAGTTTTCCCAACGCTTGGCTGCATCCGCTTAGTTTTCCACCGCTGGACTGTTTTCGGGTCATTTTTGCCCAACGCGTGCCCGCTTGCGCTTACTTTTTGCCCCACTGGGCTGTTTTCGGGCCATTTTTCCCCCACGCTTGGCCGAATCCGCTTAGTTTTCCCAACGCTTGGCTGCATCCGCTTAGTTTTCCACCGCTGGACTGTTTTCGGGTCATTTTTTCCCAACGCGTGCCCGCTTGCGCTTAGTTTTTGCCCCGCTGGGCTGTTTTCGGGCCATTTTTGCCCAACGCTTGGCCGAATCCGCTTAGTTTTCCCAACGCTTGGCTGCATCCGCTTAGTTTTCCACCGCTGGACTGTTTTCGGGTCATTTTTTCCCAACGCGTGCCCGCTTGCGCTTAGTTTTTGCCCCGCTGGGCTGTTTTCGGGCCATTTTTGCCCAACGCTTGGCCGAATCCGCTTAGTTTTCCCAACGCTTGGCTGGATCCGCTTAGTTTTCCACCGCTGGACTGTTTTCGGGTCATTTTTGCCTAATGCGTGCCCGCTTGCGCTTACTTTTGGCCCCGCTGGGCTGTTTTCGGGCCATTTTTTCCCAACGCTTGGCCGAATCCGCTTAGTTTTCCCAACGCTTGGCTGCATCCGCTTAGTTTTCCACCGCTGGACTGTTTTCGGGTCATTTTTTCCCAACGCGTGCCCGCTTGCGCTTACTTTTTGCCCCGCTTGGCTGTTTTCGGGCCAATTTTTCCCAACGCTTGGCCGAATCCGCTTAGTTTTCCCAACGCTTGGCTGCATCCGCTTAGTTTTCCACCGCTGGACTGTTTTTGGGTCATTTTTTCCCAACGCGTGCCCGCTTGCGCTTAGTTTTGGCCCCGCTGGGCTGTTTTCGGGCCAATTTTTCCCAACGCTTGGCCGAATCCGCTTAGTTTTCCCAACGCTTGGCTGCATCCGCTTAGTTTTCCACCGCTGGACTGTTTTCGGGTCATTTTTGCCCAACGCGTGCCCGCTTGCGCTTACTTTTTGCCCCACTGGGCTGTTTTCGGGCCATTTTTCCCCCACGCTTGGCCGAATGCGCTTAGTTTTCCCAACGCTTGGCTGCATCCGCTTAGTTTTCCACCGCTGGACTGTTTTCGGGTCATTTTTTCCCAACGCGTGCCCGCTTGCGCTTAGTTTTTGCCCCGCTGGGCTGTTTTCGGGCCATTTTTGCCCAACGCTTGGCCGAATCCGCTTAGTTTTCCCAACGCTTGGCTGCATCCGCTTAGTTTTCCACCGCTGGACTGTTTTCGGGTCATTTTTTCCCAACGCGTGCCCGCTTGCGCTTACTTTTTGCCCCGCTGGGCTGTTTTCGGGCCATTTTTGCCCAACGCTTGGCTGTATCCGCTTAGTTTTCCACCGCTGGACTGTTTTCGGGTCATTTTTGCCTAATGCGTGCCCGCTTGCGCTTACTTTTTGCCCCGCTTGGCTGTTTTCGGGCCATTTTTTCCCAACGCTTGGCCGAATCCGCTTAGTTTTCCCAACGCTTGGCTGCATCCGCTTAGTTTTCCACCGCTGGACTGTTTTCGGGTCATTTTTTCCCAACGCGTGCCCGCTTGCGCTTACTTTTTGCCCCGCTTGGCTGTTTTCGGGCCAATTTTTCCCAACGCTTGGCCGAATCCGCTTACTTTTTGCCCCGCTGGGCTGTTTTCGGGCCATTTTTCCCCAACGCTTGGCCGAATCCGCTTAGTTTTCCCAACGCTTGGCTGCATCCGCTTAGTTTTCCACCGCTGGACTGTTTTCGGGTCATTTTTTCCCAACGCTTGCCCGCTTGCGCTTAGTTTTTGCCCCGCTGGAGTGTTTTCGGGCCATTTCGGGCACCAGCGAGGGCACCGACGGGGCCATGTACACCCATGGGCATGTACATGAGGGGGCACCCCTTTTGAAAATCATGCCCCCCTATAGGGGAATATGCATTTTGAGGCTCTAGCCACCCCAAGGGTTACCAACCTTGAAAATCCCCCATGTAAAATTCTCTCATGTCAAAAATACAAAAAAATTTCAAAAAATCTGAAAAAATTTTAAAAATCCAAAAATTTTCAAAAAATCAAAAAAATTTCAAAATTTTCAAAAATTCAAAAAAAAATTCGAATTTTCAAAAAAATTTCAAAAATTCAAAAAAATTCAAAAATTCAAAAAAACTTCAAAATTTTCAAAAATTCCAAAAAACTTCAAAATTTTCAAAAAATTCAAAAAAATTTCGAATTTTCCAAAAAAATTTCAAAAATTCAAAAAAATTCAAAAATTCAAAAATTCAAAAAAACTTCAAATTTTTCAAAAATTTTCAAAAATTTCGAATTTTCCAAAATTTTCCAAAATTTCGGGTCATTTTTTCCCAGCGCTTGGCCGAATCCGCTTACTTTTTGCCCCGCTGGGCTGTTTTCGGGCCATTTTTAAGGCTCGCTTGCCCGATTCCGCTTAGTTTTCCCAACGCTTGGCTGCATCCGCTTAGTTTTCCACCGCTGGACTGTTTTCGGGTCATTTTTTCCCAACGCGTGCCCGCTTGCGCTTACTTTTTGCCCCGCTGGGCTGTTTTCGGGCCATTTTTCCCCAACGCTTGGCCGAATCCGCTTAGTTTTCCCAACGCTTGGCTGCATCCGCTTAGTTTTCCACCGCTGGACTGTTTTCGGGTCATTTTTTCCCAACGCGTGCCCGCTTGCGCTTACTTTTTGCCCCGCTTGGCTGTTTTCGGGCCAATTTTTCCCAACGCTTGGCCGAATCCGCTTAGTTTTCCCAACGCTTGGCTGCATCCGCTTAGTTTTCCACCGCTGGACTGTTTTCGGGTCATTTTTTCCCAACGCCTGCCCGCTTGCGCTTAGTTTTTGCCCCGCTGGGCTGTTTTCGGGCCATTTTTTCCCAACGCTTGGCCGAATCCGCTTAGTTTTCCCAACGCTTGGCTGCATCCGCTTAGTTTTCCACCGCTGGACTGTTTTCGGGTCATTTTTGCCCAACGCTTGGCCGAATCCGCTTAGTTTTTGCCCCGCTGGGCTGTTTTCGGGCCATTTTTCCCCAACGCTTGGCCGAATCCGCTTAGTTTTCCCAACGCTTGGCTGCATCCGCTTAGTTTTCCACCACAGGACTGTTTTCGGGTCATTTTTGCCGAACGCGTGCCCGCTTGCGCTTACTTTTTGCCCCGCTTGGCTGTTTTCGGGCCATTTTTTCCCAACGCTTGGCCGAATCCGCTTAGTTTTCCCAACGCTTGGCTGTATCCGCTTAGTTTTCCACCGCTGGACTGTTTTCGGGTCATTTTTTCCCAACGCGTGCCCGCTTGCGCTTACTTTTTGCCCCGCTTGGCTGTTTTCGGGCCATTTTTTCCCAACGCTTGGCCGAATCCGCTTAGTTTTCCCAACGCTTGGCTGTATCCGCTTAGTTCTCCACCGCTGGACTGTTTTCGGGTCATTTTTTCCCAACGCGTGCCCGCTTGCGCTTAGTTTTGCCCCGCTGGGCTGTTTTCGGGCCATTTTTTCCCAACGCTTGGCCGAATCCGCTTAGTTTTCCCAACGCTTGGCTACATCCGCTTAGTTTTCCACCGCTGGACTGTTTTCGGGTCATTTTTGCCCAACGCTTGGCCGAATCCGCTTACTTTTTGCCCGCTTGCCCGGCTGTTTTCGGGCCATTTTTCCCCAACGCTTGGCCGAATCCGCTTAGTTTTCCCAACGCTTGGCTGCATCCGCTTAGTTTTCCACCACAGGACTGTTTTCGGGTCATTTTTGCCCAACGCGTGCCCGCTTGCGCTTACTTTTTGCCCCGCTTGGCTGTTTTCGGGCCATTTTTTCCCAACGCTTGGCCGAATCCGCTTAGTTTTCCCAACGCTTGGCTGTATCCGCTTAGTTTTCCACCGCTGGACTGTTTTCGGGTCATTTTTTCCCAACGCGTGCCCGCTTGCGCTTAGTTTTTGCCCCGCTGGGCTGTTTTCGGGCCATTTTTTCCCAACGCTTGGCCGAATCCGCTTAGTTTTCCCAACGCTTGGCTGTATCCGCTTAGTTTTCCACCGCTGGACTGTTTTCGGGTCATTTTTTCCCAACGCTTGGCCGAATCCGCTTAGTTTTTGCCCCGTTGGGCTGTTTTCGGGCCATTTTTTCCCAGCGCTTGGCCGAATCCGCTTAGTTTTTGCCCCGCTGGGCTGTTTTCGGGCCATTTTTAACGCTCGCTTGCCCGATTCCGCTTAGTTTCTGCGTGGCAGCACCCGCGCTTCACTGATTTTCTCCCCGTTTTTTTTTGTTGGACTTCAAATTTCGAACTTCCAATTTTTTTTCCATACTCCAAATTTCATATTTTGAATAAATTTGAATTTTTTTTTTAATTTCAAATTCATCAATTTTATTTTTCGGGGCAGCCCCATGTGCTTCGGTGCTCTCATCTGAGAGTTTCCAACCAGCTTACTTGCGTATTAATGGGGTCAGAAGGCGAGCATGAATTATATCAGACTTGGCTTGAAATCCAAGTGGACTGTTTTCGGGCCATTTTTCCCCCACGCTTGGCCGAATCCGCTTAGTTTTCCCAACGCTTGGCTGCATCCGCTTAGTTTTCCACCGCTGGACTGTTTTCGGGTCATTTTTTCCCAACGCGTGCCCGCTTGCGCTTAGTTTTTGCCCCGCTGGGCTGTTTTCGGGCCATTTTTGCCCACGCTTGGCCGAATCCGCTTAGTTTTCCCAACGCTTGGCTGCATCCGCTTAGTTTTCCACCGCTGGACTGTTTTCGGGTCATTTTTTCCCAACGCGTGCCCGCTTGCGCTTAGTTTTTGCCCCGCTGGGCTGTTTTCGGGCCATTTTTGCCCAACGCTTGGCCGAATCCGCTTAGTTTTCCCAACGCTTGGCTGGATCCGCTTAGTTTTCCACCGCTGGACTGTTTTCGGGTCATTTTTGCCTAATGCGTGCCCGCTTGCGCTTACTTTTGGCCCCGCTGGGCTGTTTTCGGGCCATTTTTTCCCAACGCTTGGCCGAATCCGCTTAGTTTTCCAACGCTTGGCTGCATCCGCTTAGTTTTCCACCGCTGGACTGTTTTCGGGTCATTTTTTCCCAACGCGTGCCCGCTTGCGCTTACTTTTTGCCCCGCTTGGCTGTTTTCGGGCCAATTTTTCCCAACGCTTGGCCGAATCCGCTTAGTTTTCCCAACGCTTGGCTGCATCCGCTTAGTTTTCCACCGCTGGACTGTTTTTGGGTCATTTTTTCCCAACGCGTGCCCGCTTGCGCTTAGTTTTGGCCCCGCTGGGCTGTTTTCGGGCCAATTTTTCCCAACGCTTGGCCGAATCCGCTTAGTTTTCCAACGCTTGGCTGCATCCGCTTAGTTTTCCACCGCTGGACTGTTTTCGGGTCATTTTTGCCCAACGCGTGCCCGCTTGCGCTTACTTTTTGCCCCACTGGGCTGTTTTCGGGCCATTTTTCCCCCACGCTTGGCCGAATCCGCTTAGTTTTCCCAACGCTTGGCTGCATCCGCTTAGTTTTCCACCGCTGGACTGTTTTCGGGTCATTTTTTCCCAACGCGTGCCCGCTTGCGCTTAGTTTTTGCCCCGCTGGGCTGTTTTCGGGCCATTTTTGCCCAACGCTTGGCCGAATCCGCTTAGTTTTCCCAACGCTTGGCTGCATCCGCTTAGTTTTCCACCGCTGGACTGTTTTCGGGTCATTTTTTCCCAACGCGTGCCCGCTTGCGCTTACTTTTTGCCCCGCTGGGCTGTTTTCGGGCCATTTTTGCCCAACGCTTGGCTGTATCCGCTTAGTTTTCCACCGCTGGACTGTTTTCGGGTCATTTTTGCCTAATGCGTGCCCGCTTGCGCTTACTTTTTGCCCCGCTTGGCTGTTTTCGGGCCATTTTTTCCCAACGCTTGGCCGAATCCGCTTAGTTTTCCCAACGCTTGGCTGCATCCGCTTAGTTTTCCACCGCTGGACTGTTTTCGGGTCATTTTTTCCCAACGCGTGCCCGCTTGCGCTTACTTTTTGCCCCGCTTGGCTGTTTTCGGGCCAATTTTTCCCAACGCTTGGCCGAATCCGCTTACTTTTTGCCCCGCTGGGCTGTTTTCGGGCCATTTTTCCCCAACGCTTGGCCGAATCCGCTTAGTTTTCCCAACGCTTGGCTGCATCCGCTTAGTTTTCCACCGCTGGACTGTTTTCGGGTCATTTTTTCCCAACGCTTGCCCGCTTGCGCTTAGTTTTTGCCCCGCTGGAGTGTTTTCGGGCCATTTCGGGCACCAGCGAGGGCACCGACGGGGCCATGTACACCCATGGGCATGTACATGAGGGGGCACCCCTTTTGAAAATCATGCCCCCCTATAGGGGAATATGCATTTTGAGGCTCTAGCCACCCCAAGGGTTACCAACCTTGAAAATCCCCCATGTAAAATTCTCTCATGTCAAAAATACAAAAAAATTTCAAAAAATCTGAAAAAATTTTAAAAATCCAAAAATTTTCAAAAAATCAAAAAAATTTCAAAATTTTCAAAAATTCAAAAAAAATTCGAATTTTCAAAAAAATTTCAAAAATTCAAAAAAATTCAAAAATTCAAAAAAACTTCAAAATTTTCAAAAATTCCAAAAAACTTCAAAATTTTCAAAAATTCAAAAAAATTTCGAATTTTCCAAAAAAATTTCAAAAATTCAAAAAAATTCAAAAATTCAAAAATTCAAAAAAACTTCAAATTTTTCAAAAATTTTCAAAAATTTCGAATTTTCCAAAATTTTCCAAAATTTCGGGTCATTTTTTCCCAGCGCTTGGCCGAATCCGCTTACTTTTTGCCCCGCTGGGCTGTTTTCGGGCCATTTTTAAGGCTCGCTTGCCCGATTCCGCTTAGTTTTCCCAACGCTTGGCTGCATCCGCTTAGTTTTCCACCGCTGGACTGTTTTCGGGTCATTTTTTCCCAACGCGTGCCCGCTTGCGCTTACTTTTTGCCCCGCTGGGCTGTTTTCGGGCCATTTTTCCCCAACGCTTGGCCGAATCCGCTTAGTTTTCCCAACGCTTGGCTGCATCCGCTTAGTTTTCCACCGCTGGACTGTTTTCGGGTCATTTTTTCCCAACGCGTGCCCGCTTGCGCTTACTTTTTGCCCCGCTTGGCTGTTTTCGGGCCAATTTTTCCCAACGCTTGGCCGAATCCGCTTAGTTTTCCCAACGCTTGGCTGCATCCGCTTAGTTTTCCACCGCTGGACTGTTTTCGGGTCATTTTTTCCCAACGCGTGCCCGCTTGCGCTTACTTTTTGCCCCGCTGGGCTGTTTTCGGGCCATTTTTGCCCAACGCTTGGCTGTATCCGCTTAGTTTTCCACCGCTGGACTGTTTTCGGGTCATTTTTGCCTAATGCGTGCCCGCTTGCGCTTACTTTTTGCCCCGCTTGGCTGTTTTCGGGCCATTTTTTCCCAACGCTTGGCCGAATCCGCTTAGTTTTCCCAACGCTTGGCTGCATCCGCTTAGTTTTCCACCGCTGGACTGTTTTCGGGTCATTTTTTCCCAACGCGTGCCCGCTTGCGCTTACTTTTTGCCCCGCTTGGCTGTTTTCGGGCCAATTTTTCCCAACGCTTGGCCGAATCCGCTTACTTTTTGCCCCGCTGGGCTGTTTTCGGGCCATTTTTCCCCAACGCTTGGCCGAATCCGCTTAGTTTTCCCAACGCTTGGCTGCATCCGCTTAGTTTTCCACCGCTGGACTGTTTTCGGGTCATTTTTTCCCAACGCTTGCCCGCTTGCGCTTAGTTTTTGCCCCGCTGGAGTGTTTTCGGGCCATTTCGGGCACCAGCGAGGGCACCGACGGGGCCATGTACACCCATGGGCATGTACATGAGGGGGCACCCCTTTTGAAAATCATGCCCCCCTATAGGGGAATATGCATTTTGAGGCTCTAGCCACCCCAAGGGTTACCAACCTTGAAAATCCCCCATGTAAAATTCTCTCATGTCAAAAATACAAAAAAATTTCAAAAAATCTGAAAAAATTTTAAAAATCCAAAAATTTTCAAAAAATCAAAAAAATTTCAAAATTTTCAAAAATTCAAAAAAAAATTCGAATTTTCAAAAAAATTTCAAAAATTCAAAAAAATTCAAAAATTCAAAAAAACTTCAAAATTTTCAAAAATTCCAAAAAACTTCAAAATTTTCAAAAAATTCAAAAAAATTTCGAATTTTCCAAAAAAATTTCAAAAATTCAAAAAAATTCAAAAATTCAAAAATTCAAAAAAACTTCAAATTTTTCAAAAATTTTCAAAAATTTCGAATTTTCCAAAATTTTCCAAAATTTCGGGTCATTTTTTCCCAGCGCTTGGCCGAATCCGCTTACTTTTTGCCCCGCTGGGCTGTTTTCGGGCCATTTTTAAGGCTCGCTTGCCCGATTCCGCTTAGTTTTCCCAACGCTTGGCTGCATCCGCTTAGTTTTCCACCGCTGGACTGTTTTCGGGTCATTTTTTCCCAACGCGTGCCCGCTTGCGCTTACTTTTTGCCCCGCTGGGCTGTTTTCGGGCCATTTTTCCCCAACGCTTGGCCGAATCCGCTTAGTTTTCCCAACGCTTGGCTGCATCCGCTTAGTTTTCCACCGCTGGACTGTTTTCGGGTCATTTTTTCCCAACGCGTGCCCGCTTGCGCTTACTTTTTGCCCCGCTTGGCTGTTTTCGGGCCAATTTTTCCCAACGCTTGGCCGAATCCGCTTAGTTTTCCCAACGCTTGGCTGCATCCGCTTAGTTTTCCACCGCTGGACTGTTTTCGGGTCATTTTTTCCCAACGCCTGCCCGCTTGCGCTTAGTTTTTGCCCCGCTGGGCTGTTTTCGGGCCATTTTTTCCCAACGCTTGGCCGAATCCGCTTAGTTTTCCCAACGCTTGGCTGCATCCGCTTAGTTTTCCACCGCTGGACTGTTTTCGGGTCATTTTTGCCCAACGCTTGGCCGAATCCGCTTAGTTTTTGCCCCGCTGGGCTGTTTTCGGGCCATTTTTCCCCAACGCTTGGCCGAATCCGCTTAGTTTTCCCAACGCTTGGCTGCATCCGCTTAGTTTTCCACCACAGGACTGTTTTCGGGTCATTTTTGCCCAACGCGTGCCCGCTTGCGCTTACTTTTTGCCCCGCTTGGCTGTTTTCGGGCCATTTTTTCCCAACGCTTGGCCGAATCCGCTTAGTTTTCCCAACGCTTGGCTGTATCCGCTTAGTTTTCCACCGCTGGACTGTTTTCGGGTCATTTTTTCCCAACGCGTGCCCGCTTGCGCTTACTTTTTGCCCCGCTTGGCTGTTTTCGGGCCATTTTTTCCCAACGCTTGGCCGA